>CAUYON010133310.1:0-13147 GCA_963573935.1 Arctocebus calabarensis
ACCACACCACTATTTTTAGCCTGTGTTTTTGTGTTTCTTCTGCATGATGAGTCAGGATTCTCTTTTTAAAAATAATTGACATTCCATTATTTGATCTTTGACGAACCAATTAAAAATATTCAGTGGGGAAAAGACTCCCTACTTAACAAATGTTGCTAGGTGAACTGGTTGGCGACCTGTTGAAGACTGAAAATGGACCCACGCCTTTCACCATTAACTAAGATAGAGTCTCATTGGATTAAAGATTTAAACTTAAGGCATGAAACTATAAAATACTAGAGGAAAGTGCAGGGAAAACACTTGAAGAAATTGGCCTGGGCGAATATTTTATGAGGAGTAACCCCCCAGCAATTGAAGCAACACCAAAATTTAGTTTGACCTGATCAAACTAAAAAGCTTCTGCATTGTCAAGAACACAGTATTAAAGCAAGCAAACAGCCCTCAGGATGTGAGAAGATGTTTGCAGGTTATGTCTTTGGCAATGGTTTAATAACCAGAATCCACAGAGAACTGAAACATATTAGCAAGAAAAGAGCAAGTGATCCCATCTCAGGGCAGGCAAGGGACTTGAAGAGAAACTTCTCTGAAGAAGACATGCATATGGACTACAGACACATGAAAAAATGCTCATCATCCTTAATCATCAGAGAAATGCAAATCAAAACCACTTTGAGATATCTAACTCCAGTAAGATTAGCCCACATCAAAAAATCCCCAAACCAGAGATGCTGGCGTGGATGTGGAATAAAGGGAACACTTCTGCATTGCTGGTGGGAATGCAAACTAATAAGTTCCTTTTGGAAAAATGTTTGGATAACACTTAGAGATCTAAAAAATAGACCTGCCATTTGATCCTTTAATTCCTCTATTATGTATATATCCAGAGGACCAGAACTCACTTTATAACAAAAGATATTTTCACCAGAATGTTTATTGTAGCCCAATTCATAATTGCCAATTCATGGAAGAAGCCCAAGTGCCGATCGACCCATGAATGGATTAATAAATTGTGGTATATGTACACCATGGAATATTATGCAGTCTTAAGGAAAGATGTAGACTTTACATCTTTCATGTTTACATGGATAGAGCTGGAACATATTCTTCTTAGCAAAGTATCTCAAGAATAGAAAAAAAAGTATCCAATGTACTCAGCCCTAATATGAAACTAATTTATAAGCACCCACACTTCCAAATGAAAACTATAACCCAACTATAGCCTAAGATGAAGGGAAAAGAGGAGAGGGAGAGGAGGGGCGGGGGAAGGATGGATGGAAGGAGGGTAATTGGAACCACACCTATGGTGCATTTTACAAGGGTACATGTTAAATCTACTAATGATAGAATATAAATATCTTAACACAATAACTAAGAAAATGCGGTGAAGCCTTGGTTAACCAGTTTGATGAAAGTATTTCAAATTGTGTGTAAAACTAATATATTTTACCCCATAATTGCATTAATTTACACAGCTATGATTTAATAACAAAATAATAGTAATAAAAAAAGAACCCTAGGTAGCAGTTACTAAAACATTTAAAGTCTATCTAGGTATTATGAACTCTCCTACCTGAATCTGAGCAGAATTAACAACCCAGGAGGATTAATTATGGGTTTAAAATTCTTTAGATTTTGAATAATAAAAAGGAAGAGAATTTGATTTTAGACTTTAACTTACAAAAATATTCATTTTTTCAAGATTAATTTTTTTCCTGGAAAATTCATAATTTGAGATCATTTGTACTCAAATGTGGAGGCACTGAATTTTGGTACTCTATTAATAGTGGACTGTGTTTGTATGTTGTTATTTAATAGCATTGTGAGACCTCTAATGAGTTGTATTAAATTTCATGGATGGGCAAATTTTGGAAGGGAAGTGGAATAGAGTGTATTTTTCAGCTGTGATGTTAATTGGCTTGATGAACTGCATCAACCCATTGAAGATCTCTCAGAGGACAAAAATCTACTGTAGTACCAGAAGATTCCACAAGCAATGCTGGCCATTAAGAGATTGAACTCATGAAGATGGGACAGATTTCTGACCTCCTACTTATCTCCTTGGACATGGGAGTAATGCAGTGGTTCTCAACTATAACTGCTCATTAGAATTCCCTGGGAAGCTTTAAAAAAACCCCCATACCCAAGCTTACATCCTAGACTTATTAAAAAAAATAACCAATGAGTATTAGATTGAAAGGAATTTGTTCCCTCTTTCTATTTCCAGGTGAGTCAACCATTTCTTTTACCCAAAATGTGGCAGTCCTCCTTGGAGGCAATTTGAAAAAAATGTTTATATTTAGCAAGATTAAAACAATAATAATAAACATTCACTGAATACTTGGTAAATGCCAGGTACTCTGCTAAGACGCTAGATTGCAGATTTTTAGATGAACATTGTACGTATATCTAATCACCTTACCACAATCCTATGAAGTTCCACTGATATACTTTGCAATATGAATCTATTTGGCACTTGAATTTGATAAGATAATTTGTATTACTTTTATAATGATGAGAGATAATTGTATTAGCCCCATCCTATGTGGAGAAATCAAGGCAGATAATACATAGCTCTTAACAGCAGTGCCAAAATTCAACCTGGGGTGAGGTAAGGGAGTAGGATATTCCTTCCCCTTCCTGTTTCCAGGTGGGATGATTTTGTAGGTTAACAGTCATGGCTGTTTTTTGATCTTACTCATTGCCTCTAATGGTAGTAGAACAAAAAACAAAATTGTGATTGAGGAGTTTGGAAGAAGTAACTGGTGGTATGTTTCTTTGCTTTTTCTCTCTTTGGATCCTCCTACTGAAGGAAATACTTGTTTTCTTTTGGCTATGAGGTAAATTTAGTGTTAGGAGGGTTTTTCTTTGGGATGAGGCCAATGAGTCCAGCTCTGCCAGTGTCTGGGTGCATAGGATTAATTCAGGCCTGAGAGATTAAAGCCACTTGGTTCAGAATTTAGTTATGTTGTCCAAACAGCATTATCAGTTGTGAGAAAAAAAAATAGTCCATATTTTTTTTTACCATCATCTTCCTAACTTCTGTGATTTGACCATTTGTTTTGACCTTAAGAGAAGAACAGGATAAATCAGGATCTGCAGCAAACTGATACATGTGGTTGCAGCAGGCAGGCTGATAATCTAGTCGCTCTTTCAATCAATATTTTAAAAATACTCGTTTAATATTTATATATGGAATGGGGAAAATTTATATTTTTCTAATAAACTTTTATGTTTCTTATGCTCCAAATTACTTGTGCTGTGATAATTTTATGTGTCCTTTTAACTCTTTTGATTTTTAAAAGTAGGGCATAGTCACAACTTGCCATATGTATTGCACCAAATGTAACTTAAAGTTTTAACTTAATTTTCTTTCATTTCTCAGTTTTTATTATCACTCATGATTGGATAGCATTAGTCACTCAGACTCACTAAGGATAGAAGTAATTTACATAGTAATACTTGCTAAGTCCTATTCAAAATATTTTGAAAGTTATTTTTTTTTCTGCCTTAGATATAGGCAAAATATTTCCCCACTTTTGGTTGTTACTACTTTATCTTCATTTTTCTTTTCAGATTTATGAATGAGACAACTTATTTAGAATCATACTTGGAGACGTACAATACAGATAGAAGAATAAAACACTCATTTGCAGTAAAAGGCATCACATGATGCTGACAGTGACCGCCAGTTTCAGATTACTGTAGTTAACATCATGAAATGTGCGTACACTACTTCACTGAGGGAAGTAGTGAGCACAGAGAGGTCAGCACTGGTGAGGACACCCTTTTACATTCTCTCTTGAGGCTACTTCCTCCCTCTATGTGAGCTGAACCAACATTCAATTTGCTTGTGATATGGTTGTGTGTGGAAACTGACACCGCTATTTCTGTACATAGTCCCTATGCTTTAGTGTCCTTTGCAGACTGATACACACTCTGTTCCTACCTTTCTGGATCCTCCCTTAAGAGAGGAGCTGACCATATGCAAGAGGAGAGGGCACTAACCAAATGTCAAAGAAAGGCCAGGCTCAAAGTTGGTGGTGTTTGGACTATTCCATGAACTAGCAAGTTCTGATGCTGGTGGCTGGGGTCAGAAGTGGTGTTAGAGCATGTGTGCGTGCCTCTTTTTGTCAATGATCATGAAGCCTTTAGGTAAACATAGGATGAATGTTTATGTAAATGTGACAATATTTATCTTCACAAATAGTGGCATTGATTGGTTATGTTTCTAGGATTCCCTGAGTGAACCAGTGCAGAGTTGAAGTGAAATGATGTAAAATGTTTCCATCACTGAGATGCAATGTATGATAACAGATTTTAATATAAGAACTAGGCACTATTTTGTGAGTCCTGTTGGCATTATTACATTAATTACATACATTTATTATTATGGAAATTTTGCATTAATATATAACTGGCTTATTGAAAACAGTTGTCTTTTTATGTCTGATTTTCCAAAGAAAATCAGAAAGAAAATCTTTAAAAATAATTTCTAAGTGAAGGGACATTGAATTATTTGGCTCACTTGGAATTTCTCAGTCTTAGTATTAAAACTTATTATTGCTCTTTTATCTCATATCTAATAAGGTGCAAAAAGTAAACTAAAGGCAATAGAGAGCTCAGGTTTGCTTTTGTCATGAGCCAACTCCCAGGAGCCCTCTTCTCAATCTGGACCTTTCTTCCTAAAGAAATTTGTATCACTCTATTAATTGGTGATACTTTGTACAACTTGTCTCCTTCAATCTTGGAAGATCCACAAAGTGCCTAAAATTATTACTTTAAACCCAGTGGTTCTATAAATTAGAAACTTCACTTAGTGTAATAATTATTTTATTCTATTTCATTTCTACATCCCTTGTGTAATTTCTAGCATGTTGTATATATTCAATAAATGCTTATTGAATAAAGGTACATATTTCTGGAACTTCTTACTAATATGTTATTTGAAACATATTAAGAACTGGAGGATGCAGTTTATGGAAAACTTATTAGGAGCCATCTTATTTTACATACCAAATGACCCATAAGTCAAGCCAATAATATTTTGACATTCTTTAGAAGGGTTCCAAGTTTGATGAAAATCTGTCATCATTTCTGAGTTGTGCAGATAGATAATGTTATACAGATAGATAATGTAAAGCAAAGTTCACTTTGTTCAGCAAATCAGCTTTTGAGTCATTAAGAATTGACAGTAATGTGATGAATGAAGCATTTGAATATATGAAAAGGTACTTGGGCAGCACCTGTGGCTCAAAGGAGTAGGGCACCTGTCCCATATGCCCAAGGTGGCGGGTTCAAACCCAACCCCAGTCAAAAACTGCAAAAAAAACGGGTGGTGGGGGGAAGAAAAGGTACTTGCCACATCTTGTCTGGTTTACACGCAGAAAATTTGACAAATTTAATAAAGAATAATTAAAGACAAATCTTAGGAAAAAGATGAGGAAGCATGAATATTTATATTTGTTATGATTAGAAATCCCCCCCATTCTGTTTTTCATATTGGGTTAATTTCTAGGGATTAATTTAAATTACTAATCTTTTCTCCTGTCACTTATAATCTGTTGTTTAGCACATTGGGTAAATATTTTATCTCATATATTGTAATTTAGAATCCTAGAGTTTGTTTTATTTACATGGTTTCCATTTTTCCTGCTAAGAATCTCAATCTATTTACTTATTATGACTGTATTTTCTTTAAGTCTTTATAATAGCTTTTTAAAATACATAATCTGAAAATTCCAACCTCTGAATTATTTAAGGATCTGTTTTTATAAATAGTTATTTTTTCCCTTAATTATGATTCAAATTTTCCTGCCTATTTGTATACCTAGAATTTATTTTGTGTTACACATTGTAGATAATACATTTGAAAAAGTCTGTATTATGTTGTATTTCTTTAAAGAGTACTGAGATAAGTATTTTTTTGGTGTCTCTCTTTGATCTTTTGAGGCATCATTTTTCAGCTTTGTTAGAGTAGGGCTAGTCAATAAAACTTTCTTGCAATGAAGAAAATATTCTATATCTATAACAGCTTTTATGTGATTGCCGTTAATCACATTTAGCTATTATGCATTTGAAATGTGGCTAATGAGACTGAGGAAATGAATTTTAAGTTTTGTTTATTTTTAATTAGTTTAAATTAATCTAAATTTGAATTTAAATTGCTATATGTGATTAGTGTGAGTGTATTGGCCATCATGTCTCTGGATTAACACTGACTTTAGGGCTTGGTATTTCTTTCTGGAG
Organism: Arctocebus calabarensis; assembly: GCA_963573935.1. NCBI lineage: Eukaryota > Metazoa > Chordata > Mammalia > Primates > Lorisidae > Arctocebus > Arctocebus calabarensis. Next base: position 6,247 of record CAUYON010133310.1, read on the forward strand.
CTTTCTGGAGTTTTAGTGAATGTCTGGGGTATTGACAAGTCTCTCTGTTCTGACTGATCCAGAGCTCCGATGTCCTCCAGAATTGTGTTATTTCTAATACCTTTATTCCAGTTTTAAATTTTGTCTGGCATTGGGGAGTTTTACCCTGCAGGTTTACAGCACACCTCTTGGCTAAGAACCTTCAGGGAACCTCTTTATAGAATTATGCTATTGACTTATTCTAATTAGGATTTAGAATTTTCAGTACTTTTTGATTTTGTGTACTTCATTGTCCTTTTAATGCCTCTAAACATGACCACACAATTATGACATTTAGGACTTTGGGATTTTTAGACAGGTTATAATGGTGGCTTTTGACTCCTTCCTCTCGGATCTTCAACTGCTTTTCTCCTTCCCTCATTATATTTCTTGCTACAGTGAGCTACATACATGTCTGTCTCCCTAGCTCGTCTGTGAGCTTGTTAAGATCAGGGACCGTGTCTTTTTCACTTTTGTGTCTTTAACATCTAGAACCTGATGGGTGCATAGTGATGTTGTACATGTCAAATCACAGAGGATCGGACAGAAGGCAGGGAGAACTGAACTTTTAACAGGCCAGCACTGCAAAAGCAGATATGTTCACAAGTGAGCTGGCCAAGGGAAAGAAGTGGCCAGGATGACACTGGGAGTTGTGTGGGGAGCACTGTCACACCACTGCAGACTCACAGTCTCTTTAAAAGGTTTGGAAGTTGAAAAGACTTTGTGATTCCCACATGATCACCTGTCCCACTGGGGATGTGCAGATCTTGAGGGCAGCAAAATTGGAGAGGTACACTTGTGGATATATTCTCATGCCATGGTAATGAAGACAGCTGGCAGGCTTTGGGCAATTGTTCTATGTCAGGCTTTGTATAAGTACTCTACACATATTAACTCAACTAACCTCTGAGGTATGTGTTGTTATTATCACTATCTAACAGGTGAAATGATGAGAATATAGAGAGGTTAGAAGTTGAGAAGTTTATAGAAATTAAAACCTATCTGAGAAGGGATGCAAACCCAAGCAGTGTCATTCCAGAGCCCGTGATCTTAGCCTGTTCCTGGTACTGCCTCTTATATTTCCTGTTTGGATTGATATTTGATGTCAGGAAGGACGATGAGTACTGTCAACATTTCTGGCATCGGTATTTTCAGAAAATATATGTATTCCATGTAGTACATCAGAGGGTAAAGAGATGTACAGTATGGAGCTTTATATAAGAAACTTGAAATCTTGCTAGACAAATAAAACATAAAACTAAAAATTACACAGTGGTATAAAATGGCAGATGCTAAAGCAAATGGAATATTATACAGCTGATGTCAAAATGTATTAAGTAGTAGGGTATTTGGGGGAAAATTATCATATAATCTAATATTCTATCATTAGAAAAAGAAGTACACAGAGATTAACTGACTTGCTCAAGTTGTTAATCATTCGCCCACCCATCTACCCATATATTTACCCAGTCACTCACTCACCCACCACCCACCCATCCATCTATCTACCTATCCATCCATCATCCGTCTGTCTATCCATCCATCCATCATCCATCATCCATCCACCATTCGTCCATCCATCATCCATCATCTGTCCATCCATCCATCCATCCGTCCATCCATCCATCCATCTACCCATCCATCATCCATCCGTCATCCATACATCCAATATTTATTATATACCTCCTTTGTTCCAGAAACTGCACTTAGGTTCTAGGGATCTATGAAAGAAACAATCCCTGTCTTCAAAGTGCTCCTCATTTGGTGGTGAGTACAAACCCATAGCACTGATAACTATCTACTACACCATGTAATAATGTGCTGTTTTGTTCTGTTTATTGTTTGCTTGCTCCACTCTATTAGAACAGAGATTTTTTTGTTTTTGTTTTTCACTCTCATGTCTCCATCTTATGTAGGCCTAAGTTTTGTGAGGCTTCAAGCTCATATAATTTTGGAGGCTTCTTCTTTAAGAAGAATACAAAACCATCTACACAAAAATTAGTTCTGAATGAATCTCTGTTTGGAATAAGAGAACAAATCACAAAAATTGTATATTTTAAAAAGCTGACAAATGCCATTAATAACGTAAATCTCAGAAAAATAACATAACATCATTCATTAAATGCCTGTTTTCATCGCTGCTATAACCTCTTCTCTTCCATATAATTTTTGGCTATATACACTTTAACCATCTTTTTTATAGCAACAATTTTATAATTTCTCTATGTAGAGAGAATAGAATCATAACTTATTTTTTCTCAGTTGACCAAATTTGTTTTTTATTGTTGAAAATTTAGAAAATTTTTTGTTGTTGTTGTTGTTTTTAGCTTAATAGTTGTTATTTTGTTATCAGACGAGCTTGCTGTCCGCAGTATAGCTATGGATTTGTGCCATACAAGCACAGACTGTTGACAGATTCTATTTTGTGAGATTACTTTCTAAAAAAAGTTAAGTATGTGGTGTGTTTAGAATTATATGCATTGTAATATGGGATATATTTTGAATGGGAGATAACATTTGTCTGAGGACTAAATCTTCTAGAAGGATTTTGAATAAACTGATTTCTGGCTATTTAAACCTTATTTTCCCTCCAGACGCATACCTCTGGACCCAGGCACCACAGGACACATTCATGCTGTGAGACCATATCTGGCTGTGCACCTCCTTCACAATGGCTGAAGAGTAGGCACAGCGCATAGTAGGAGTCCTCCACAGACAGGATTATAGAGTCCATTCCTCCTCCAGGAAGGCTAAACTATATGCAGAAATGACTGCAAATCAAATAAAAATATCTCACTAAGCACAAACTAAATTTATTGCAACTCAACTCCCCCTTGACCAGATCTTTTGAATACTTTGACTCCAATACCTGAGAGCTCAGAGTGGAAAGAGAGAGTGGTCTCAAATGACTGAAGTTAAATCATCTTACTTGTGTAAATATTGCAGAAACATATGCTATAGGCTGAATATGGCATTCCCAAATTCATATGTGGAAGCCCTAGTCCCACACAAACAGGGGACTTTTTTGAAGATAGGGCTTTTAAAGAAGCGATTAAGTTAAACTGAGGCCATTAAGGTGGGGCTCTGATTTAATATAACTGGTATTCTAAGGAGAAGATGGAGAGACACTGGGGGTGTGCATGCTCAGAGAAGAGGCCATGTGGGGACATGGTGAGAAGGGTGCAATCCACAAACAGCCACAACCAACAGGTGTTAGGTGGAACCAAGCCTGCTGACACTTGTTCTTGGCTTCTAGCCACCAGGATGGAGAGGAGATAAATTTCTGTTAAGGCACCAGTTGATGGTATTTGTTATAGCAGCCAGAGCAAACATATGGATGCAGTGTTAGGGATCTTCTCAGGTGTTAGAAGGGACACTTGTAACTGAGGGGTTCTCAGGTTTTGTCTTCATTCTGGGACCTAGAATAGTGCTTAGGACTGGTAAAAATATCTGTAATGAATGAAGGGAGGAATGAAGGAGGAGCTCCATGTCATAACTGGCCTTGAAAGCATCACTTGGGGTTCATGTGTGGGCTGGACTATGAGGAAAGCTTTCCCAACTGCATCTGCTAGGGAAGAGGAAGCAGAGACATTCCCAAGGGGGAAACAGTGTGAGATGAAGTCTTAGTACATGGGGACTGGAAGAGGTTAGAGCTGGTGGCAGATGAACAGGTCACCCAGGAACCTGTCCCCTTACTCCAGGGCTGTTCCACCATGTCCCAGAGCTTCTTACCTGTTTTGAAATTGCTATTTCTTCAACTCTTTAACTCTTAGAACAGCCTATCAGAAGACACAGTTGTAGCAGATTGTCTTTTCCAAGGTGGCCACCAACAGATCTCTCATATGAAATGATCTTCTTGTGATTTGATGTTGACACTCTGCCCTTGGCTCCCAAGATGTTTTTACATAGCAATGCTAAATATAGATGAAAAATCTCCTCCACAGACAGGATTATAGTAATGATTGTGTAATTTTTTTGGTTTCTGTTGCAGACATTTGATTTTCTTTGTTTTTATGATCTCTCTACTTTTTTTTTTTTATCTCTCTACCTTTGCACGTGTGCAGTCAGGGATGCAGGTGAGGCCAGCTTTATGTTTACTCGTTCACAAATATTTATCAAATGTCCACTATTTATCAGGCACTGTTCTGGGCACAGGTGATATACCCAAGAACAAAACTGACAAAGCTCCACCTCCTAGAGCTGTTACAATAGTGAGGGAAAGTAAGTATTCCTATGTGTGCATAAAATACTGTTTGATAGTGTTGAGTATTACTAGGTACAGTAAACTGGGGTAAGAATGTGGAATGTGACAGGAAGGTTCTGTTCTAATAGGATGATCTCAAAGGGACTCTCTGAAGAAATGACATCTGTATGGAGAATTGAGTTGATATTGAGTTGATATGGGGAGATATTATGGTTTGAATGTTTGTGTTCCTCTAAAATTCATGTTGAAAACTGAATCCTCAATGCAACAGTATTGGAGGGGTGTTAGGAGGTGATTAGGCCATGATGTTTCTGCCCTCACGGATGGAATTAGGGCTTTATTTTTATAGATTACTGTCCTTAGTGGATAGTCTCAGTTGTGTTTAATTGCCTGTTCACTGCATCTGTTTGCTAAGACGCTTAATGGGAGTCAGTTTGAACATTCTAGAAAGAGTATGTACTCTCTGAGGACAAACTTATCCACCACTTAATAGCAATATGGCCTCAGGTAAATGATTCTCCATGGGTCTCAGCATACTCACCTATAAAGTGGTTATAGGTCCTACTTGGTGATAAATCCTTCTTCAAATCTTGAACAGCTCTTAATCTGGAACAATTCTTAACATTTAATTAGGTGTTAAAATGACTTTCATCTTCCTGGAAGACAGGCTGAGTCATTCAAGAACACAGTGAGCTTGCTCCTTAGCTGGAGAGCAGGTACTCCATTGGTAACTGCACAAGTTTTAATGATCATTCACTAAATTTCCTACTGGCCATCAGACACTGGCTGCTGGCCCTTGAGAGGGTTGTCAATCCTTTTACTGGGTACGGATGCTGGGAGAAGGAATGGAGTGTCCAAACACTTTAATAAATGACTCTCAAACACTGTCCATTAAGGGATATGAGTGGATCAAAGGCACTTGGAAGCTGAGACAACTGGCCTGGAGGCATTGTCTAATATTATGAAGTTTTGGGTCCAGTGCTTTTATGGTGAATGTCTCCATGAATAATCACAGACAGTTCTTGAAAATATCAATGTGTTACTAGGGAATATAATAAATAAGAAGCAGGGCTCACAGACCTGTAGGGCTGACATTTAAAAATAAAATTGGTATTTAAAAAAATAAAAAATTAAAATCCAGCAAGTACACACCAATGTGGCTATATGTTTTATTCAAACATCAAATTACTTCCAAGCCTTTGATAAATAGTCACTGCCTGTATCTCAAGTAATCTCATTTCTTCTCGTCTGGTCTCCCCCACTAACCTCTGAGGATCTCCCCAGGATTGATAACACAACCAGCAGGTTAGTGCCCATGCAACAGGGCGCAACCAGGACCCTGCTCTAGCATTGAAGCCAGTTTGGTTCCATTTGGTCAGCGCCTCTGTGATCAGTAAGGATTTGAATATAACCCCTGGGCAGAGGGAAAATTCAAGTTCTGAGAAATGTGGGTTTCTAGAGTCCTGGTTAGGATTTAAACCCAGGTCTTTTGACCCTAAATTGAGTTTTTCTGTTTTTTTTTAAATTTGTTTTTGTTTCAGTGAATAGAATTGAAAATAGTAGATCTGTAGATTTTATATTTTCTCTCTCAAAAATTTTAACTTTATGTGGCTTATTTCTCAACAGTCAATTTAGTGCATACTCTCAGCTTCAATGGTTAAAACCTTAATGATTTTATCATACAAAAACAAAGGAAGAATCATCATCAGATAGTTTGGTTCTGATATTCTTGGAATTTGTGGAGTATTTACTAGGCTGGAAAATAACACACTCTTTATAAGGAGTATACATCTATGCTCACGTGTATTTCATGTGATTTTTTGCAACCAATTCAGGGATAGGAATGTCCCTGAAATTTATGAGCAGTTGCAGCAGCATTGCTGCTACAAAGCAGTTTGGAGGAAAGAACCCCAAGACTGGGCAAAGGAAGTGCCTAAAGATAATGCTTTGTAGTTAACTGAGTTTCTGAGCTGAAAATGCTTTAGAAGGTTCTGAATTCAGGCAAAATGTTTTAATTATGAACTAGGCTACGGCAGGCACTGAGGACTAATGATCAGTTTTAACTCATAATGAACTCAAAGGCTAGTTGAGAAATAGATCAGTAAAAGCATATAATTATAGGGCACTGAAAGTGGGAGGTAAAAAGTATTGCCCAGCAGCTCACCAAACCTTTCCATGGTTGAAATGATCCTTCTATTTTCCAGCAAAAAAGGCCAATATTGTATTGAACCAGGGTAAGGGATTTGGTGGGTGGGTATGTTGGCAGAATAAAGAGGTCAGAACATCCCAAGCGTTAGCCAAAGAGTGGTTTAAAGAAGCAGTCCCCAGGTTCAGAGCCTGTAGCTCAGCGGCTAGGGTGCCAGCCACATACATTGAGGCTGGTGGGTTCGAGCCAGTCCGAACCTGCCAAATAGCAATGACAACTACAATAACAAAATGTAGCTGGGCGTTGTGGTGGGTGCCTATGGTCCCAGCTGCTTGGGAAGCTTAGGCAAGAGAATCGCTTAACCCCACCAGTGTGTGGTTGGTGTGAGCTGTCACACCATGGCATTCTACCCAGGGGGACATAGTGAGACTCTGTAAAAAAAAAAAAAAAAAAAAAAAAAAGGACGAAGATAAGTAATTGATTTCTGGCTTTATAGCAACCGGCGCCCAGATGAAGGGAGTTATTTTATTGCA
>CAUYON010133312.1:0-13375 GCA_963573935.1 Arctocebus calabarensis
ATTGTACTATTTCAATATTAGATATTTTAGCTAAGGTAATACATTTATTTAGAGTATAATAATTTAGTATAATTATTCATTTAGTAACTAACTTAATAAATAGTTTAAAAATATATTTTATATTAGAAGTGTGTTGTCTTAAATCCATTAGCTTTTTTTTTTTTGCTGGGTGATTCTAAATCATAGCATATGATATATAATTATTTATTTCTGATAGGATTTTATTTATGTTATCAATAGGGATATACGGCAGTTTTAAAAGATTCAACTATCTTCTTGGTAAAAACAAAGGCAAATCACAAAATTTTACTTCCCTATTCCACCAAAAAAATAAGCAAAAATATACCTGTATATATGACTGTGTGTATATCATATATATACATATGTTAGTACCAGATAGAAAGAAAGATTAAGATCATAACTCAACCCAAAAAAACAGGGTAATATGTGATAGTATTCTACTCACATTGTTTTATGATTCCTTTCAGAAAGTATTTATATAATTCCACTAAAATGCTCAAATCTAAGTTAGCCAATAAAGCATCAGCCCCAGCCCATCCCTACTAATCCCCAGTATATCTTTAATACTTCCTTGAATACTTAGAGACACAAATTCTTAAGCCAAGATTCAAATTCTGTCAATTAAATTCCAGTAACATCTTATCTACTGTGTATCCACTATAAGGCACTTGACATAGAAAATACAAAAATTATTCAAAAAGAAAAACATTTAATTTATATATAATAGTAAAAATTCTGAATACATAGGAAAAACTGAACATGTAGAATCAAAGGTGACATTACAATCAAGAAAATATGAACATAGAAAAATTACTAATGAGACACAACTTCATTAAAAAAATCAATGTCAAGAATAAAGACTTGGGTGGTGCCTGTGGCTCAAGGAGTAGGGCGCTGGCCCAATATACCGGAGGTGGTGGGTTGGAACCCAGTCCTAGCCAAAACTGCAAAAAAAAAAAGAAGAAGAAGAAGAAGAAAGAAAGACTTTCAGTGATGCAAATCTGAAGGCATCATGACCACCTCTGTCAAGTCAAACACTGAATGATTTACGTGTAGTGGCTCCATATTGAAAGGCAATGCAATTCCGCTACAAAATATTGAAAGAGTACAACAGTGAGAGCAGAACTCTCAAAGATGAAACCTCAGGGTTGATAATACCCATGATTTTTTATTGGAGTAACTCAATGAAAAAGTTAATAGTGAAAGACAGAGGACACAAAATGCTTTAGAACATATAAAACATAACTCGAGACTACATTTTTAACAAAAACAGTTTTCTGTCATTCTAAAAATAAAGAAAATAAATATGGAAAAAAAGTAGTATATTGTATCTCTATATTTTCTGTTTTAATAACTGGTACTGTCATATGCAAATTAGTCCTATTAAAAGACAATGTGTCATAAAATTATATATGTCACCACCTATTTAATTTTTAGGTTAGCTTTCTTTGTCAATGTATTTCTCACCATATCTGTGTATATAGCCTAATCAGTTTGAATTTAAACTCTTATAGTATAAATAAAATGAAGTATTCTGGGCGGTGCCTGTGGCTCAAGTGGTAGGCTGCCAGCCTCATATACCAGAGGTGGTGGGTTCAAACCTGACCCCGGCCAAAACTGCAAAAAAAAAAAAAGTATTCCATGTATGTGGACCATAATTAGAGATAGTTTTGCATATTTATATATTTAATAGATGTCTGATGACGATATATTTGCTCAATTATTCTTATGCAGTTTGAAGTGTTTCATTCAGGGAATTGTCTGATTTTATTTTATAATAAGACTGTGAGCATTTCACTTAAGTTTGTAAAATATTTTACTATTACCAGAAACAATTAATAAAATGGTTTTTATGTGGCTTAGGTTATTTTTCTACATTGTCTAGACTCCACTCATGGCCACATTATTGCTCTTCCTCTAGAATTGTCTAAACTTAATTTTATCAAATAGTGTGTTTTGTAATACTTTCTTAAAAATACTTGAAAATAATGGTTTCAACATATAGCACCTAAATGAAAGAGTGGCAGAAATAATTAAAACTGTTAGGTACAGATTGTTTTAATTCAATCAGATACAATCCTAGTGAAAAACTGGCTCTTTCTCTGTTTCCACCTTCTCTCAATTTACAATCTCAAGAAATGGAATGTCATGAAAAACAAGTTAAACTACAAGTTAGGAGCAAAATGGCTGACTAGAAACATTTGGCATTCCCTCTCCCCTACTAGAACCAAAACAGTGGGTAAACAGCTAAGATTTGACTGGATAGACATAGCAAGAGCATTGGAATATAGCAAGGAGTGAAGATATATCTATGGTGATTGGAAGCCCAAGAGGTTAGTGTGGGGGCCCTCAGCCTTTGCACCCTGTTCTCCTTCCAGAGACAAAATCAGCCTGGAAGCAATAAGGACTTCCTTTTCCTGGAAAAAAAAGGAAAGCAGCAAAACCCCACCAGCACCCACTGCCCCTGCAAACACTATACTTTTCCTTACTATAGGAGAATACTAGAGTGCTCACAATCCCTGAACCCAGATGGAAGAGCTTACAAGAATTTACACACTTGTATTGCTTCAGATAAGGGACACAAGTTATGTACTTCCCACTATCTGCCCAGCCCCTCTGGACTAAGCTGCTGCCTCATGGTGCCGTCTTGAGACCAGCATCACTTTTGGAGTGTGTTCTACAGTGGATGTTAGTAGTCACAGCACCTGTCTAGTAGTGATATCTGGGGCACCATTTTCATTCCACCAAGCCCAGATGGGTAGCTGAATACTACAACCCCCACTGTGGGGATACTGGACCCAGGATTGGCTATGATACTTATCCTGAACAAAAGAGAAACCAGCCCTTGCCACTTGGACCTGTAGATGGAGGAGCCCTCTAGCGGGTTTTTCCAGGGTGAGATTGTGATTACAACAGTCAAACTATGTTCACCTTTCCCTATATAGGAGAGATCCCTGAGTGATTGAGTGGTTGACATGCCACCAGGCTTTCAAAGCAGCTGAATAACTGTGCCAATGGCCTGAGAAACATCCTCACAGTGCCCCCCACTCCTAAAGACACACACTTCAACAGCCTAATGTTCTCATACTTGCAATCACAGCCTAGGAATCCCCTCCAAAGGTTGTCCCAGGCCTGTTGAGCAGCTCTTATATCTGTATTCTGGGCCTGATAAAAAGTACTGAGAGCTGCAACTGACCAAACATCTGTGTGGCCATGTTCCAAACCTGGAAAACAATCTTGTGGTAACTCTCCAGAAATGTACCTTGGCAAGATGAGAAGCCATATCACCATATCCTGACACTGCAAAACCACCCTGTGCGCCACCCCCAGCAGACAGATCCCAGGCCAGACAAGCAGCATGTCATGTGTATCGAAGGCCTAAGAAATAGCCCTGTAGGCCACCATGGCATACACACTGCAGACTTCCAGAGCAAATGTATGCTTCTGTTCTCACCAAGAGCGACAGCCTCATGGCCCCAACTCCAGCATGGTCCAAACACCACATAAAAACTGGCCAAATAAATATGTGCATGCAGGTGACCCTAACATAAGAAACAGCTGCACAAGCCCACCACTGACAAAGTTTGACCGCTGTCCTGCATATTCTCTCAGACTAGGCGCTGAGACATTTGCTAACATCACCAGAATGGATTACATGGACATCATAATATAGTGTCCATCCAGAAACCAAATGAATGGATCCATCTGAACTAACATATCTCAATGAAAAAATTTCCCTCTGTGAAATCTACTTCATAAAATTAGAAAAGGTGACTATTTCACCAGATGCATAGAAATCAACATAAGAGAACATCAAAAATGAAAAAGTGAAGAAACCGAAGAGACGTAATAATTCCCTAGTAATGCACGCTCACCATAGTGGAATATATAAAATACCAGAAGAAGATTTCAACATAATAATTTTAAAGAATCTCAGTTTAATATACAAGAATAGAGATAGACTATTAAATGAAAATAGGAAAACAATTCATGATTTAAATGAGAAATTTACTATAGAGACAGATATCATGAAAAAACCCCAAATAGAAATTTTACAGCTGAAGTTCTCAATAAATAAAAAACATAATTAAGAGCATCATCAACAGACTAGACCATGCAGGAGAAAGAAATTCTGAACTTGAAAACAGATTATTTATATAACAAAGACAAAAAAGGAGGGGGGAGAAAAGAAGAGAAAAATTAAAAAAGAATGAAAAGCCTACAGGATTTATGAGATATCATGAAATATACAAATATTCACTTTGTGGGTAGTATAAAAGGGGAAGAATATAGAGAAAATATAGAAAGCATATTTAATAAAATGTGACCTTAAAATTTCCCAGGACTTTTGGACCAAACAAGTCCAGTTGGTTGAAACCATACAGGTTCTTTCTGGGGTAAATTATTGTCAAATTGTCAAAAGTCAAAGACAAAGGAAGAATTCTAAAAACAACTGGTGAAAGTGTAAGGTCATATGTAAGGGAATTCTGATTGGATTAACTCCAAATTTCTCAACAGAATCTTTATAGTACAAAAGAGAATATAATATTATATTCAAACTGTTGAAATTAACAAGAAAGAAATTAAGGCCAAAAATAGTATACTTAGCAAAACTATCCTTCAGAAATGAAGGAGAAATAAAATCTTCTATAATCAAGAAAAACTAAGGAGATTCATCAGCACTACACCTGCCTTATTATAAATAATCAATGGAGTATTGAACCTGGATGTGAAAAGATGGTAAACACAATCAAGAAAATGTGACACTGTAAAATTAACTGGTATAGTAGATACACAAAGAAGAAAGAGAAAGGCATCAAAAAATCTCCATGGAAAACTATCCAAGTGCAAAAAGTAACAATAAGAGAGGGAGCAAGGTGGGGAAAGAAACACAAAACAACTAGAACATAATTGATAAAATTACAGAAGTAAGACAAAAAAAAATTACAGAAGTAAGTACTTATCTGTAACTTTGAATATAAATTAAATTCCCCATTTAAAAGATACAGACTTGATGGATGGATTAAAAAATAAGACACCAAACTATATTATGATTGCAAGAAAGTCATCTCACCTATAAAGACACACATAGACAAAGTAAAGGGATGGAAAAAGATAATACCTGCAAATGGAAACCAATAATGAACGGGAGTAGTTACATTATTACAGAAAAGATTTCAAGTCAAAAGTTGTAAATTGAAACAGAAAAGGCCATCATGAATTAATAAAGGATAAATACAGCAAGATAACATGTTATAAATATATACACAGCCAATTCTGGAGCCCCTACATATATAAAGGAATTATTAGATTTAAGAGAGATATAGACCCTACTATAATAATAGTTGGGGACTTCAAAACCCTACTATTAGCATTGGGCATATAATCTAGATTTTAAAAATCAACATAGAAACATCAGATTTAAACTACAACACAGAAAAACAAAATGGCTCTAATAAATATTTATAGAATATTTCACCCAACAGCTTCAGAATATATATTCTTTTCATCACTACATGCAACAATCTCCAGGAGAGATTGTTTTCTCAATCATTTTTAAAAAGTCTCAAATATTTTAAAAAATTCATATCATATCAAGCTTTTTATTTGACCACTAAAGAAGAAAACTAAAAATTGATAAAATGTGGAATGTTATTTATCTTCAGTAATTTTGATGAGAAGGTAATACCTCATTTGAAGAATGCAAAAATATAGTGCAAAGAAAATGCTGCTATTTGTACTTACTGTAATAATAGTGTTATAGATTGTATTGCATGGTCTCTATGTTTTGAAAACACAGGTGATGGATTATATACTGAATCCAAAAATCTTCACTTGATTAGCTTTTTTTAGTCCTCATCCTTCCTTAGTTAGAAACCTGAAACTAAATTTGGACTTCATCACTGCAATAGTGTAGATATGTCTGCCTTTTAATGCATTTTTTGCACCTTACACAATAGTCCATTATATATTTCAAGGACTTTCCCTGATGCTTCTTTTATTTTTGCATTAATAAAGTATTTATTACATTTCAGCTATAGGTGAAACACTATTGCATCTTGAGATATAATGTATATTTTTATAAGATATCATAAGTCTTGTAGGGAAGATGGAAAGTTCTAAATGAACAGCCATTTGTGCATAATATTTGAATGAATGCTATAATGAAGTTGATAAATGCTATTATTTTGTACTTAACAAAAGAAAATTCCAAGAAAGTTGGGGTTTGTCTAAAATCACACAGTTAAGCTGTAATGGAAGGAGTAATAGAACCAACATGCTATTCAACATGCTATTTTCTATTCAAAAAATTTATTACTATGCCTTGCTTTCTTAGATCCATTCAGTAATAAAAATTAAAAATCAAAAAGCCAGTTTGCTCAGGACACTAATAATCTATTGGGAAAAATCAATATACATACAGTGATTTAAAGATACCTTGCTGTCAAATGTTTTTTTTCATCTCTTTAAAAAATAAGTAGATATCTAGAGTTAATAGTGGCTTATAATTTTGAGGAGACTAAGATTTGAAATCACAAGGTGCCAAGAGACTTTCTCTCATATATTTTGGAATATGTATATATTTTTTCTTTGGTGTGTTTGTAATATCAGGTTTACCTTATGAAATGTATTATAAACCATGTATGTATTTCATTAAAGCAGAGAATATACTTTAGACATCTATGTGATGCAAAAATTAAGATATGGGAAGACTTCCTTTCATTTTTCCTCCTGAAAAATTCTTCTCTATAAACTTAAGTATTTCATTATTTAATATTTCTATCTTACCATTTTTCTCATGTGAGGTATCCTCCCCATCCCCACTGTGGTTTGGGAAAACAGAAACCAAGTGTCATTTTGGTTTTTGAGTACAATGACAGAACCTACAGCTCAGCTATGATGGACACATCTTGGCAGAGTAGACAGAACCCTACTGTGACTCCAGAATTCTCTGCAGCTTTCAGGGGTGGGACCAAGCTATAGACTTTTATGGTCTCCTATAGACAGCTCTAGAACTCTAACCAAATCATAAAACATTTTTTGCAATGATAAAGTATTTAGCTTTTACTATAATTTTTTGTGATCTTCTGGTAGTTGCTAGATTTTTTATTCATTACTATATCATAGTAGCTCTAGCCCTCTATATATGATTTTTCATAAATATCTTCTAATAATAAAACCTAATTTTCCATGGATAAAAATAGAAGTAACAGACCTTTATTCTCATCTTCCTCTGCTATGATTCATTGATAAATTGCAAAAGTTAAAATAATTCAAAGTTGAATTAAAAAGGGAGCATTTTAATATTAGAATTCGTATGATACTGTGGCCTTGATAGATATTGATATACTTGATGTAAAATTATATTTAACTTAAGAGGTAAATATAAATTAATATTATATAAATATAAAATATTACATACAGATAAATATGGAATCATACAAAATTTCCACTGGGGAAAGTGCTTGTACTCTCTCACCACGCACTCTGTCATCCAGATAAGAATAAGGAAAATTCAAGGTCAAAACAAACTTAGAAACTTGCTTGATTAGTGTAGAACCTGCCACAAATTAGTGAAAGAAAGAAACTTGCTTGAATGCCAAACAGAAGTTCAACTGGTAAGGTACTCAAGTATAAAGCAATGCAAACTTTTTTTATGAGCTGTAATCCTAGTGCATTTTGACCGCATAGAGCCTTAATCATGTGGAATCAATAAACAGGGATTCAAAGACATTTACTAGTATTCCAAATAAAGCTCCAAATCCTCTGCTAAGAGGGAGAAACTTTCTCACAAGATATTTTATTTTTAACCTGACACAATGATGAGAACCAAAGGTTGTTTCATAAAAAGGATCTTGATGTTAAGCTTCAGACCTAAGAGATTTCAACTTGGAATAAAAGGAGCTATTAATAGTGTACCTTTTACAGTAAATTAAAAGCCTTTCATCAAATTAATAGTAGTTTCTCAATAAATATTTACTGCAAAATCTAAAACAGAGAGCTAAAAGTGAAATAGGAGCTTTCTTTATCTCTTAGAAAAGGTTCACTAACAAAAAGGCCATAAAAATGAAATAAATCAATATACTGAAATCTTATAAAATGATTGAGATGTCATGTTTCATATAATTAGTATCTTATTTCCTATATGTATATTACCAAACCATTGATTGCCTAGAGATTTCACCCTATGAAAAAATGTTTTAACAATTGTACGTATTTCTAGATGTTTATTGGAATGTATTATCTATGCAAGTAGACAATTATGAAATTATTTGGTTGATTTCAGAGAATAATTAAATATTCACTTATTTAATACTGTGCTTGTCTGAATAGTATTTTCACTGAAATAACCCAGATATTACTGGAGTTACCCTTTCTTGCTTGCAGTAAAAGAAGGGTCATTTCTCACTGGAGTATGCTGTGCAATAACTTGCCTCATTGCTCAAATGTCACCAGTACGATACCTTCCAAAGTGGGCCTTTGAAAATATATCTGACAAGAATGAAATTAATTGCTTATAATCATTAACCTTCACATTTTTCCTTTTACTTAGCTTTCTAAGGACACTTTTAATAAAAGATAGAAACTATTTCATTGAGTAATATCAGATTCAGACTAAAAAAATTAGAAAAACATATAAAATAAGCTTTTGTTTCATTCAGAAATGGGTTAATGTGACATGTATACAGACACAGAAAGGAAAAAAATCTAAGCTATAATTCATCAGTCAGCAATTCCCTCTAAAGTCTGAAATTTCTAATAGCAGCTTCATGGTCTGATGACTTTAGACAATGTTTATTTTTATTTTTTTTAGGGGGTGCTGTTTGTGTTCAGCTGAAGCTGTGAGAAAAAGAGAAAACCCAGAATTCGTTATTTGTGGAAGGTAAATGTGTTTCCTGTGTTCTCACCTCCTAGGTCCTGCCCCATTTTTTTCCTTCCAAGTGAAAATAAAGACTATGACTCTCTCCTCAGGGAAAGAAGTGAATAGCAAAGAAAAGACTCAGCTAGAGCACAAAGTGATCACAACGAATATGCTTATTACATAGTGGAGAGGAGAAAATTGATTCAGATAAGCAATGCCAACCACAACAAATTAAAAATGGACATTTGACTACTGTTATGATTATTACAATAAAAAGACTATCATAGCTTACAATTGAGAGACTAAATATCCTGGTTTGTCTAGGAAAATCTGGTTTGTACCTTTTTTTTTCTTTTGTACCATTCTACTTAGGATTTTTCCTAGATTTTTCATTTTCCTAATGAAATACTATTACTCGTGGTGGCAATTAATAAGCCAAGAAGAGGTTACTTGGTCTTTCCTTTATGCCTCCATTGTCTCATGTGTTTTCAACTAGTAAAGTGTTAATTATACACTTTTAACACAAATCTAAAATAATACACAATTTTACAGAGACAACCAGGATAGTCTTTTTCTCTTTTAAGCAAAACACATTAGAATTTGCAAAAGCGAGAAATGAACTCATGCTACAAAATATGATCTTATTCTATTAAAATTATGTCTCGATAATTTCAGAAATAATTAATGGCCTTATGAAAACTTGATTTCAAGAAAAAATTAATGAGCAAGTGTTAATCAGCTGACATGATCCTAGCATTTATAGCAGTAATTTCTTTTCACATTCCCTATTTTGTGAAGTAATTTTAAATTCCTTCTTCCATCTCATCTACCTTTGAACTTCAATATTTTCAAAATTTCTGATATATTCATAAAGTAGTACACTGGATAACATGAACTATTTTTATTATTGTGTTATTATTTTTGATATACACTCTCTATTATTTCTTGAAGTTTTGATAGAAAATATACAGCCCTGAACTTTGTGCTCCAGAAGGCAGAATGATTAATTGATACTTAGAGACCTTAGTGTTCTATGGATTTACATACAGGCCTGATATGTTCAAGTTTAAAGACTGGGCACACTAGTCAAAAATCAAGCTTGAAGTTTTTATGTAATTCAGAGATAAGATAGTCAGCAACAAATAGCAGAAGATCTTGAATCTGTTCCTAATTCTGCAACTTTCTGTATGGTCTTCTGCTTAACAGTCAGTTAGCCTCTCTGGCCAATAATTCCTAGTCTTGACTATTTTTTTAAGGTTTTTGACATTAATACTCAGTATGACAAACTCTAATTTCTACAAGATAATTTCAAAATAAGACATATTGTTTGTGCCATAAATTTTTACTACTTTATTTTCATAAATGTGAAATCCTATGGATTTTTTTACTCCTTAAACTCAGGCTACAGTAATTTGTGCCAAATTTGGCATACGAATTTAAAACAAAAATTCAAACTGTAACCCAGGCTTCTAATTAGTATTATATTGAATAAATGTTTCTATCTTTTCTGCTTTCTATTTAGCAGTCTTAAATGAGAGTCAGTGTTGACACAAATGACAATTTGGGAGAATCGCTTTGGACTTAAACTTGTTTGCAAAATACAGATACCGTATGGAGTCTTTCATACTATTTTTAAGGTCCTGTGAGATTAGTGAAGCTGGATTAGTTACATGTTGTTGCGGACACGCCTGAAAGTACACTTCAGGCTGCAGGAACTCACAGAGATTTTAGGAAAAGCTATTCTGTTGAAACTAAATAATACGTTGCATCTTAATTAACAAGGAGAACTGGGAGTTAATTAGCACTAGTTACATACTTTCGTGGGTGTTGATTGTGTGCTGTTCCACTTGAGGCTACATTTAACCTGAAACACAGAGATATTTGCATAGTGAGTATAGAGCATGAGGTAACAAGGGATAAATAGAGCTCTTTCTCCTATTCTTAACACTTCTCTGCTCAAAGCCTGGGTCAGAGGCCAGCAACACCAGCAGCATCTATGTTTGCTGCAAGTGCAAAAACTCAGGCCCCACCTCAGTCCCAGTGAATTAGAGAACGGACCTTCACAGGGTCCCCAGGAGATTTGAGTGCACATTCAGTTTGATAAAACACTATGCTACAAGGTGCTCAGCCAGAATTTTATTCCATTATGATTTCCTAACACCATGACATTGTCATTCTATTGTATTTGACTTTCACAATTATTCACTAACATTTTAATTTATTTTTACATTTACTTGTAAAATTGAAATCTCTCATGATGGCTTTACAATTTTCAGAAGTAGCATCACCCAGAATACTACATCTATCATCCTTAAAATATGCATTTTAATAAGGCTTTGTTAAATTTGGGTTTCAGGGTAATTTAAAGTGAACATTTTTTGAAGTCTCTTAAGTATTTGTCCTTAAATTTCATCATTCTATACATATACATACATGTATATGTATATATATAGATAGATGGGATTATTTGTTATTCATAAATAAAAATTGGTTTACATGTATTTCTTCTGACAAGAAGCTAAACAAAGCAATTCTTAGGCACAAAAGGGGGCAAATAGTATTTTTAATTAGCTTTATTCATTTGGAAAGAAATTACAAGTTATAAAGTGGATTTGTTCAACACTTTCTGCACAGCCCTCAAGGTCATCCTTGATATCTTTTACATACTGTCCATGTTTTTTATGAAAAGATTCATTAAAATTTGTCTCATTGTTTTATATTGCCTGAGCCTTTCCTTCTATAGTCCTCAGTATTTCTCAATATTACTATTTTCTTTTTATATTTAAGGTGACAAAATTAATGCTAACAACACATTGATGGCACTTTTACACTCAATTTACATCGTAGTTATGAAGGATAACAGAAAATGTTGACATGATAGTTGGAAAGGTGTATTTTGTACAAAGTCGCTGAGAAACAAAATGAATTGTTGTAACCATTTGACTACAGTAAAATGTAATTTAAGTCAATTCTGGAGCCAAGTAATGAGCAATTACTTTTTCTAGCTAATCACCAACTTCCTATCAACCATATGGGTGCTGATAGCAGTATTTAATGTTTATAGACGCTCCTTAGAATGAAGGCAGGCCAATATTGCAGGCTAATACACGACAGTGGTGATTTTTGAGATATTTATGAATTACTGATCATTGAATATATGTAGTTTTTATGTATTTTTATTTATTTATTTTTTTTTTTTTGTAGAGACAGGGTCTCACTTTATTGCCCTCAGTAGAGTACCATGGCGTTGCAGCTTACTGCAACCTCCAACTCCTGGGCTTAGGTGATTTGCCTCAGCCTCCCGAGTAGCTTGGACTATATATGTCGTTTTTAAATAATGTTTTGGTTTCCGGTGACTGTTGTAACAAACTTCCATAAATGTGGCTGAAAAAACAAAAGACATTTATTCTGTTCGAAATTAATACTTTTGGGAGCAAATCAAGATGCTATTAGGGCTGTACTGTCTCCAGAAACACCAGGGGAGAACTCATTCTTAGCCTCTCCCATCCTCTGGTGACTGCCAGCCTTCTTTGACTTCTGGTCATATCACTTTAATTTTCAAAATAAGCATCCTTAAATCTGTCTATCCTGTCAAATTCCTCCCTGATTCCCTTTTGTAAAGATACTTGTGATTACATTTAAAACCCACCTGGATAATCCAAGACAGTCATCTAATTTCAAGATCCTTAATCACATCTATAAAGACTTTATCTAATAAGGTAGCACCACACAACCCCAGAAACCAGGATGTGGTTATCCTTGGGGGGATCATTTTTCAACCTAACACAAATAGCAAAGATGAAAAATTCTTAGAACATATGACTCTTTCAACGAGGTCTGCTATTAAACAAATGTGTTAACTTTATGGTTCTGAAAATTATTGCAGTGCATTTTCTTTATTCTTTTTTTTATTTATTTTATTTTTTTAAATACTTTTATTGAATCATAATTATGTACATTGGTGCAATCATAGGGCATGATTCATATACATTCAGAAATTTTTTTTTTTTTTTTTTTTGTAGAGACAGAGTCTCACTTTATCGCCCTGGGTAGAGTGCCATGACATCACACTGCTCACAGCAACCTCCAGCTCTTGGGCTTAAGCAATTCTCTTGCCTCAGCCTTCCGAGTAGCTGGGACTACAGGCGCCTGCCACAGCGCCCGGCTATTTTGTTTTTGTTTTGCAGTTCGGCCAAGGCCAGGCTTGAACCCGCCACCTTCGGTATATGGGGCCGGCGCCCTACTCACTGAGCCACAGGAGCCGCCCCATTCAGAAATATTTTGATCGTACTGTTACAGATAGCCTTCATGGTATTTTCTTGATCACTATATAAAGACATTGATACTCTACTTTTAATAAGTTTCACCAGTACCCTGCTAAGATGCACCGTAGGTGTGTTCCCACTAATTTCCCTCCCTTTACCCATCCTCCCCCCTCCACTTCCCTCCCTTTCCCCTTTCCCTGTATTCCTGTGCTATAATTGGGTTTTA
>CAUYON010133315.1:0-25035 GCA_963573935.1 Arctocebus calabarensis
GGGCGGCTCCTGTGGCTCAGCGAGCAGGGCGCCGGCCCCATATACTGAAGGTGGCGGGTTCAAGCCCGGCCTCGGCCGAACTGCAAAACAAAAAAATAGCCGGGCGCTGTGGCGGGCGCCTGTAGCCCCAGCTACTAGGGAGGCTGAGGCAAGAGAATCGCTTAAGCCCAAGAGCTGGAGGTTGCTGTGAGCAGTGTGACACCACGGCACTCTACCCAGGGTTATGAAGTGAGACTCTGTCTCTACAAAAAAAAAAAAAAAAAAAAGATGTAGCAGAAAAGGACACACACACCCCTAGCAGGCATGTTGGATGGAGGTAAAAGGAGGACAGGAGAGAAGGCATCTCACACTCAAAAGGAGAAGGGAGTTGCAAAGAGGGAGTTAGAGATCAGTGTTCAAGGACCCAGGGAGGTCTGTGAGGTGGGGCTGATGCATGTCCAGGGGTTGGGGAGAGCATACTCAGCGGGCAGAGGGTCAGAGCAGGTTGCAGTGGGTGGAGGAAGTGGCGTGAAGCACCAGGTTGGTAGTTGGAAAGATTCTCCTGGTTGCTGGGAGAACAGATGGAGGGACAAGCCTGGGGCAGGGAGCTGAGGGAGGGGCTGGTACAGTCCTCTGTCAGGGGAACAGTGCCATCCTTACCTAGGGAAAAGGCCAGGGGCAAGGAGTCCAGGGGCCTCAAAGGAGCCGGCTTTGGCCATGGCGGCCAGCGGAACAGCTCATCCTCATTGCCACCCTGTTAATCGTGGCTGCTGTAACAAAGTACCACAACCTGAGGGGTTTGAAACAACAGAGATTTATCCTCTCATAGTTCTGGAGGCCAGAAATCTGCAATCAAGATGTCGACGGGGCGGGTTCCTCCTGGCAGCGCTGAGGTTCAAACATGCTATGCTTTTCTACTCGTTTCTGATGGCTGCCACCGATCCCTGGCATTCCTTGGATTGAGGAGGCATCTTCAGTCTCTGTTTTCCTCTCTGCGTTTCTCTCCAAACTTCTCTCTTGTTGCAAGGACACTAGTCATTGTACTGGGGGGTCACTCTAATCCAGTGTGACCTCACTTTAACTTGATTACACCTGCAAAGACTCTATTTCCAGATAAAGTCACATTCACAGGTGCCAGGGCTTGGGACTTCAGTGTATCTTTTGGAGGAATGCATTTCAAACCACTGCAGCCACTGTCACACTAGCTGTCATCCCATTACTAGAGGTAATGAATTAGCACCTAATTCGCCCTGGAGCTGGCCCATCTTCCTCTGGCAGAGTTTACAGTCCACAATTCAAACATGGGGCAGAAGTTTGGAGGAACAGGTCTGGGGCCCAGCAGAGCCAGGGAGTGCCCAGGGCCACCCCTTGGAGCATTGTCCCCGGAGCTGGCCTGAGAAAAGGGAGTGGGCTGGGGGAGAGGGTAGCTCTGCCCATGGTCCTTCCTGTCCTTCCCTGGCATTTGGATAAATCCGCAGAGAAGTCTGTGACATCTGGAGCCTGTGTAAACGGAGCATAAATTAGCTCTAACAATCACATCTGGAGCTACCACACGGCGGTCTGTTTCCTGCTGAAACCTGGGTGGGGTTGGGGTGGATGGGAGGGCAGAAGGGGGTCTAATCATGTCCCAAATCCTCTCTATTAGCCTCACTTTGTCTCTAGAAGCTTCTGCTGAAAGAAAATGTGTCTGTGCTCATGGCACATAGGACACTGATTCCTGGATTCTTTTCCTAGATTGTAGAATCTGGATACTAACAGACAGGGACACGGGAGAGGCAAGCTTTGGAAAGTGGAGGAGCAGCTGAGCAGGGCACCTCCTGGGGGTGAAGGAAACAGGACAGGAGCAGGCATTTTGGTGCTCACAGGGTGTAAGGGAGAGGCACAAGTGAGAGCCGGGTATGGCTACAGCACCTTCACCATCCTTCCGAGAGGCGAGAGGACCCTCCTCGGTAGGCCAGACCTTTACGTAAATGAACTTATTTTGCTTCTGCTCATTTCGCTGATGCCCTTGTTGGGGTAGTTTGTATTCTCCCCCATTTTACAGATGAAGAAACTGAGGGGCTGAGACAAACCCCATTCAGAGGTTTCTGAGCCAGGATCCAAACCAGCCCCTCTTCCTCACAGTTGCACCTGGCACCTATCGAAAAAAGGTGTGCCTGCGTGTGTGCATATGCATGTGGGGGCATCTGCGTGTGATAACCGTGTAAAGGCACAGAAAGTGAGCGTAGGTGTGTCAGTGTGTGTGTGAATGTGCATGTATAGGGCATGGGGGGACAGCCTCTCCCCCTACCTGGGATCAGAGAGCAGGAAACAAGGCCTCCTCCTCTTCACCTGACCCAACTAGTGGGGCTGCCACTGACTGGCGTTGCCCGGAATTGAGTGTCTACTGTATACAAGACCAGAACTTTCACCCTGGCATCTACTTATCCATTCACTCATTCATTTAATTTAACAGGCCATTTCTTGAGTGCCTACTATGTGCTGAGTCCTACACCAGGCACTGGGGACAGGAGACCAGTGACAACTGCTCACTGTCCAGGGGGAAGGCAGCTGTGGAACAGATGAACTTGGCAGCAGACTATTGCAGGTGTTTTAAGAAATTAAGATCACAGTACTTTCTGCTCAGAAGCAGGACAATGGTACTTTGAGATGGGAGTCTGCCAACTTCCTCATTACCCAACAAATTTAAACTTCTCTTTCCTTCTCTTCAAAAAAAAAAAATCACAGCATGCACAGCACTAGAAGGTGGGCTTCCTGGGGAAAGTGACATTTGAGCCGCTGAGCGCAGGGACAGTGTCTGTTTCATGCTGAACCCCATCTCCCAGCTCAATGTTAGGAATGCCATAGTTGCCCCTATGTGTTTGTTGAATGACTAAATGACTGCAGATTGAAAGATGGGCAAGTTCTCAACAGACAAAGTTGGGAGTGGGGGTGGTCATCCTGGTTGAGGGCTCAGAGACATCAAGGTGGGGAAACACTGAAGGAACAGCTTTTTATGGCACCTCAACTATAAAAAAGAGCACATCTCTCAGAATCAGACAGGTCTATGGGCATCCTGGTCCCAGCACTTATGTGCTTTTCTGGATGACTCTTGGCAGGTTTCTTAACCTCTCTGGTCCTCTGCTTTCTCATCTCCAAAGTGGAGCCTCAAGTCATTTATATTTGCTTGGTTTTTTTCACCCTGAGGGGCTTTTTGCCTTTTTATTATGGAAACTTAAGCAAAAAACAAAACAAAAAAATAGAAAGAATCAAATCACCAATTCCCATAAACCTGCCATCTAGCTTCAACAATTACTAACATTTTGCCATTCTACTTCAAAGATATTTAAAACAGTCATTAAACTCAGAGTGAAGGCAATCAGAGTAGCTCTGTCACTGGGCAATCATAACACCTCCATAACCACCACCTGTCTGGGAGGAACTAGAGGCCTCCATTACTGCACCCCAACTTCAGGTATGCCTAAATGGAACTCTTGGCATTGATCAAATACAGCAGCAGCAAAGCCTGACTACATTGTACTTGAAATGTGTAGTTCATAACTAAGGAAGGTCAGGATTTTCCTCACTCAGTGTTTGTTTCATTTGGTGTTTTCAAGCTTCTTCCCACAACCAAAACAAAAACAGAGAATAACCCCTTGCAGGATTATTAAGATCAAAAGCACCCTCGGGGACAAGGCACAGTGGCTCATGCCTGTAATCCTAGCACTCTGGGAGGCTGAGGCAGGAGGATCTTTTGAGGTCAGGATCTTGAGACCAGCCTGAGTAAGAGTGAGACCTTGTCTCTACTAAAAATAATAAAATTATCTGGATGTGGTGGTGCACACCTATAGTCCCAGTTACTTGGGAGGCTAAGGAGGGAGGAGCCCTTGACCTCAGGAGTTTGAGGCTGCAGTGAGCAATGACTACACCACTGAGCTCTAGCCTGGATAACAAAGAGACCTGATCTCAAACAAAAAAGCACCCATGCTGGGTGTGGAGAGACACCTGCTTAGATGCATTAGGGAAGCATCAGAGAACAAGTGGTTTGTGCTAAAATCTAATTTCCATGCAGAAAGAATGAATGCTCCAGGCAGAGGGAAGGTCAGGAGGTGACCTTTAGGTTTAGGCAACTGGATGTGGATCAGAGGAGCACGTGTGCAGTGTTGGGGATGGCCAGGATGACAAGGGAGACCTCTCTGGGCCTTGGAGGCCAAGACAGGGACTTTGACATCTTCCTCACAGCAGTGCAAGCCTTTGGGGGGGGGGGGCGTTGAAATCAAAGGATCATGTGCTAATGGGATCATGCCGCCCACCCCCGAAGGTGTCCACACCCTGATCTCCCAAACTTGTGAATATGCGATCTTGTCTGGCAAAAGGGATTTTGCTGATGTAATTAAATTAAGGATTATCCCAGATTATCTGAACGGACCCAGGGTCAGTATAAGTGTCCTTATAAGAAGGGAGCAAGAGGTCAGAATCAGGGTAGATGTGAACATGGACATGGAGGTCAGTGATGTGGGGCCGAAAGCCAGGACATGCAGGCGGACTCCAAAAGTTTAACACCACATGGAAGAAAATCTTATCCATTCCTTCTCCAGAAAGGAATGGAGCCCCTCACCTTGATGTTAGCCCATCAAGGGCTAATGATGAAAACCCATTTTGGACTTCTGACCTCTAGAACTGTAAGAGAACAAATATGTGCTGTTGGACATCACCACATCTGGTCCTTGGTTATAGCGGCCATAGGAACCTCGCACAGACAGTGAGCTCAAGTTTTCTTTTTTCTATTACTTTAAAAAACAAAACAAGCTCGGCGCCTGTAGCTCAGGGGTTAGGGCGCCAAGCCAAATACACCAGAGCTGGCTAGTTTGAATCCATTCTGGGCCTGCCAAACAACAACTATAACCAAAATAAAAAAAAAAAAATAGATTGGCGTTATGGAGGGCACCTGTAATTCCAGCTACTTGGGAGGGTGAGGCAAGAGAATGGCTTAAGCCTAAGAGTTTGAGGTTGCTGTGAGCTGTGATGCCATTGCACTCAACTGAGGGCAACATAGTGAGACTCTGTCTCAATAAATAAAGAAAGAAAGAAAGAATAAAAAACAAAAACAACAAGCTCTTCTTTCTCTCCCAGGCTAGAGTGCTGTGGCATCAGCCTAGCTCACAGCAACCTCAAACTCCTAGGCTCAAGTGATACCCCTGCCTCAGCCTCCCAAATAGCTGTGATTACAAGTGCCCACCATCACGACCAGCTTCTTTTTCTATTTATTTATTTATTTATTTTCTCAGACAGAGTCTCACTTGGTCACCCTGGGTAGAGTGCTGTGGCATCACAGCTCACAGCAACCTCAAACTCTTGGGCTCAAGAGAGCAACCTCAAACTCTTGTGTCAGTCTCCCAAGTAGCTGAGACTGCAGGCACCTGCCACAGTCTGGCTATTGTTTTAGAGACAGGATCTTGCTGTAGCTCAGGCTGATCTCAAACTCATGAACTCTGGCAATCCATCCACCTCAGCCTCCCAGAGTCCTGGGTTTACAGGTGTCAGCCACCACACCCTACCTACTAGGTTTTCATTTTTAAAAGATCCAGATCCTCCCTTTCTAGACATACAAAGTCGCTGGCCATAGTGGAAGTCCCTGGGACTGGGCCTCTGCCCCTCTCTACTCTGGTAGGTCCCTGGGATCTCCTCCTATGGCCGCGTTTTAACTACCATCCATGTGTGAGGGACACCCCAGGTCCTATCACCATCCAGACCTCACCCTCAAGCTCTAAAATCACATGTCCAGCTGTTCACTGTGGGTATCACCAACTTAACATGCCCCAAACTGACTGACCCCTGACACCACCAGCCCTGATCTGTTTTGTCCCACATCTTCCTCTTCTCAGGGGCAGCTTCTTCCTTTCGGCAGCACCCCATCCTCTGAGGCCATCCGCTGTGTTGTCCTGACTCCACTCTTGATCCCACTCTGAATGGCCAGTCCATCAGCAAATCTGTCGGCATCACCTCCCAACCACATCCAAAATCCAGCTACGCCTCACCACCTCTGTAGCTGCTCTCTGTCTGGGCTAAGCCACCACTCCCTTGATCCTGCTCACTGGCTGTCCTACCTCCACGCTAATTCCCCTCAGCCTATTCTCAACACAACTGGAAGATGGAACTTGTTCAGAGATAGGAAAGCTTGTCATTTCTCTGCTCAAAAACTCACCATGGCTCCCAGGTCCCTCAGTGAAAAGCCCTGAGAATCCACCGGCCCTGGCTCCTGGTCCCCTGGGGATGCATCCACCCACCCACCCTTGCCCACTGCCCTTTCACTTCCATCTTGTTCCCTCATATTCTGTGATCGTAGGCAATTTTTTAAGTTTAAGATATAAGTCACATACCACATAAGTCACCTTCTTAAAGTGGGCAATTCAATGGCTTTTATCACCACTATCTAATTCCAGAATGTTTTCTTCACCCCAGAAAGAAACCTTGGAGAAACCTTGGATCCCTTAGTAGTTGCTCCCCAACCCCCCCTCCCAACCCAGGGACTCACTTCTCTACTTTCTGTCTCTATGAACGTGCCTATTCTGGACACTTCATATAAATGGACTCCCACAATATGTGTCCTTTCATGTCTGGCTTCCTTCACTTCGTGTAATGTTTTCAAGGTTTGTCCATGTTGACCCGTGACATTTTCATTTTGTGTGTGTGTGTGTCTGTGTGTGTGTGTGAGAGAGAGAGAGAGAGAGACAGATTCTCACTGTGTTGCCCTCGGTAAAGTGCCATGGCATCACACAACACCCGACTCTTTTTTTGTTGCTGTTGTCATTATTGTTTGGCAGGCCCGGGGTGGGTTCGAACCCACCAGCCTTGGTGTGTATGGCCAATGACCTTCCCACTGGGCTACGGCCTCACCACCATGGCCAACATTTTCTATCTTTGTTTGCCTCACTTCTGTCCCTCTCCTCTAGAATGCTAGTGGCTTGAAGCTCACTGGTCTCTCCCACCCAAGACAGAGTCTAACACCAAGTAAAGGCACTGTGTACAATGGTGGAATGAATGAATGAATGACCAATGGGATTGGAGAGGTGTGACTTTTCTCAGGACTCCTCTGCATGTGTTCTCCCTGAATCTTCCCCCCCCCCCCTCAGTGGACTCAATCTCTTTCTCTTTGGACCTCTCAGAGCCTAGGGTCACTTTGTCTCTGTTGGGATCTTCTGTGTTGTACCCACAAGTGCCACCCCACAGATCCCTATTAGCCCACCTTGGTGGCAGCATCTGAATTCTGTTCACCTTTGCAACTTGAACGTGTCAGGATATAAATGATAGATAACTAAAAAAAAAAAATGGATATATGGAATGGATGCTAGGATCTTCCAGCCCTGAAAACCTTCCCTTCCCTCCTGTGGGTCCTAGGATCCCCTGCAGTGTCAGCCTATAGGTAAGTGTGAGCCCCCAGGAAGGCTCCTCCAGGAAGACATGGAGGGGCCACCTTGCCTGGCCCCTGGGAGCTGTGAATATATGGGCAGAGCACAGGCAGGCTCTTGTCCCCAGCTCCCAGCCCACCCCAGGAGGCAGTCACGGTAGGCATTGCAATTGTGCCCATGTTACAGATTGGAAAACTGAGGATTATTTATCAAGCAGGGTTGCAACTTGGTGACTTGCCATAGAGGAGCCCAGACTCAAACCCAGGGGTTTCTGACTTCAAGCCCCATTCTCTTCATCCCTCTCTATTTTTTAGACCATGTTTGGGCCCTGGCCTGCTTATATTAGCTTCATCCAGGGAATTGGTTTGAAAAGGCAGAATCCCAGGCCCCATCTGGAAAATTCTGTTTCAGTGGATCTGGATCAGGGCTCAGGACTCTGCCTTTGCAGTGAGCACCAGCTGATTCTGATGCTTTCTGAGCTGTGAGACCCATGGTCTACACACTCTGCTGCTTGTAAGGCTGTGAAAGGTGAGACTTGGAACTCGAGAGTTTTGAAAGCAGGATAGACCATGTCTGCTTCCTGAAGGTGCCCTGTTTGACAGGGGCTCAGGTTCCTGCCTCTGTCCCCCCTTCTTCTGCGGGGGCTGCTGCCAGTGAGTGTGGCTCTGCTGGTAAAGTCTTTATCGGGAATGTCGCCTAATGCATTCATATCAAACAATAGTGCCTCATACATCATCCCTGCCAGAGGCCACCTCCACTAGGACAAGCACAGTCCATTACCCTGACGGGCGCAGGCCGTGCACAGAACAGATAACAGGTCCCGGCTGTTCAGGGGAACGTGGGCTGGGGAGTTGTCGTGGACCCCACTGAGCACCAAGGGGACCTTGGGCAGCTCCACCCCAGGCAGTCAGGACATGGGACGTCTGAGGCTCTGACCTTGTAGGGTGGTAGATAGGGTGCTGGCTCTGCATCCTCCAGAAAGTCTCAGTCTCTCTGAGCTTTGTTTTCCCCTTCTGTAAAAGTGACTAGAGATTTGAGAGCAAGTCATTTATTTCTGAGATGAAGTTCACACTAGTGGGAGAGAGGAAAGTGAGGCCGAAAGGATGCAAACCATCACCATGGACCGCAGACCACCCCGGTGCAGCCACGCCAGGAGGTCTGGGCCACAGCAAGGAACACGCATGGCAAGGAGCTGGAGGGCTGATAGATCACTCCCATCTCCACTGAGGCTGCTCCCTGGGAGACAGCATCTCCCAGGCACTTCCGGCTTGGTGTGCAGGTGGCAAAGCAGGCATTGGAGAGAGTCCTTGGACAGAGAAATGAAATGTAAGTGCTGATTGCTACACCTGAGTAATGTGCACCTGTGCAGGGGGGATGAGGGGACATGGTAGGGCACTCTGAAAGCTGAATTGTGTCCCCCCCAAATTCATATAATGACATCCTAGACCCACAGCACCTCAGTATGTGACTATACTTGGAGACAAGGTCTTTAGAGCGGGAAATAGGGTTAAATGAGGTCGCTGGGGTGAGCCCTAATCCAATATGAGTGAGGCGTCCTCATGAGAACAGGGGATTAGGACACAGACACATACAGGAGGAAAGGCCAGTCAAAGGCACCAGAAAGAGGCCACCTCAGAAGATGTTTCCAACCTCCTGAGCTGTGAGAACATACTTTTGTTTAAGTCACTCACTGCTTAAACTATGGCAGCCCAGACAAACTAGCACAGACACTGACCGACAGAGTGTCCCACACCAACCACACCCTCCTCTCTCTCATTCTCAGCCACTCACCCTCTTCACTGGCCGAGAGTCACCCTCTGTTCTTGATCCAGCCACCCTGGCCTTCTCTTCATGCCCTCAACTTGCCCAGTTCCCTTCTGCCTTAAGATCTTTGCCTCCGCTCCTCCCTCCACCTGGCCTGCGTAACCCGGGACCTTCATGTCTTCACCCTCCCTGTGTCTGCTCTCTGGTCCTCTCTATGCAGAGGTCCTCTCTGACCCCTTTATCATTCTCTTTCATGTTAGCCTATTTAATTTTCTTCTGAGCCTTGCACTGGCCCTTTCTTTTTTGTTCATTTATTGGCATTTTCTTCCACTGAAGTGCAGTTTCATGACCACATGAGTCTTATCTGACTTGTTCACTCCTGTGGCCACAGTGCTCAGAATGGTGCCTCCTTTATAGTGGGAGCTCAGCAAATTATGAGTGGACTGACCCTTCAGGAGTGGCGCCAGACCCTCCAGTTCTCTGTGGGAAAATTTTGTCTCCCAGGCACTGGCAAGCTCTTGAGAGCATTTTAAAGCTGTTTGCATGTCCTTCTTCCCTTCAGCGCAGTATGGGCACATAGTAGATGCTGAATAAATCATTAAACAGGAAGAACAAGGTCTCTGGGGCATTTTCCTTTATTTTTCTTCATGCACCTGTGGAGTTTCCTTTCTTTCTTACTTAGAAAGTTTAAAGCCATGGATGTGCCCAAGAGGTGAGGAAACAGATCCCCCATTGTTCAAAGCCAGAAAGTACAAAAGGCAATTGGATCCCACCAGAGGAGTTAGGGTAGAAAAATAATTAGTCAGATTATTTTCAAGTCTCTGAGGACCACAGTGAAGACTGGAGAGATTCTATTGATGCCCCCAAGGCAGGGGGTAGGGGTCCGTGCCCTGAGTGCTCAGGATGAAGGAGGAAGGAGACCTCTGTGCCCACTAGTTCCAGGGCCCACACTAAGTGCTTTTTAGAATTATTTCACTGAATCTTCACCCCAGCTCTGTGAGGCAGCCTGCAGTCATGAAAAATGGGAACTCCAGAGCCCCATTCCTCTGGGTTCAAATTCCAGCCCAATAACTTATGGGCTGTGTGTCTTTAGGCAAGTGTATCAGACTCTTTGGGCCTCAGTCTACTTTGTCTGTGAAGTGGGGTAATGGTAACCACTTCAGATAGTTGTTACAAGACCAAATGTAAAACCTGATGGTGCAAGTTTGAACATAATAGAATTGTTCCCCAGAACTCCCAGTTATTCTGTTAACATGTGTGACTTTATGCTATATGTAATTGAATTCTTTGGGCCCTGTCTTTAATATTATGGCAGGGGTTTTACTGCATATAAAGCACTTGAACATTGCTGTAAGTGGTAGCTATTATGACTGTTCATCTCATTTTAGAGATGACAAAGCCAGTGTCAGAGCTGGCAGCTGGCAGAAGCCCAAGCGCAGGTAAGGGCATTTTGGTTACCCCTGATGCAAGAGGACAGGATGGGTCCAGACACGTCAGCCCTCCCCAGGGGCTGCTGGCAAGTCCTGAGGGGCAGCAGCTTCATTACATGCCCCAACCTCCCTCACATCAGCCAAGTCACATGACAAGAAAACACTGTAGGAAACCAGGACTTCATTAGCTGTCCTGCTGGGCTGGGCAGTTTTCCCTCTGAGCCCAGAAGATAAGAGTCAGATGGCTATGGTCCTCTCAGCTCCCTGAGCCCACAGTTAACCTGAGAGGGCTCACTTAGAGCCCCCAGAGTTGGAGGTTGGATTTGGGGTTGCATGGTGACCCAGAGAATGGGGGAGTGCACCAGGCTCCTAACGGCTTGTGATTAAAGACCCCAGTAATTGCATCTGACGGGGACTCATCCCCAGGGCTGGACTGGAGGGGGATCCCAAAGCCCAGATGTGGCCCAGGGTCAGAGGCTGACGGGTTGGAAAGCAGCCCCCAGAGCTCCCGAGCAGCGAGTCCTGTGGTTCTAGAAGATGGTGCCATACATCACTCGACACGCTTTTCCGTGGGACCAGCCGGGCTGACAGCAGCCATTTATCTGAATGTCATTGGCAGTAAACTGCCTCCAGGGAGGGCGGTGAGGAGGAGTGGGCCGGGGGCAAAGGGGCTGGGAGGAGGCTCCTTGGGGATTTCTCAGAGGCCGGTCCAAAGCCCCAGACTTTGTGTGGGGGATGGGGAGAGGCCTGCTGTAAGGCGCCAGTGAGGAGCTGTCCGTGGTGCTGCCGGCCCTTCCTCTTGGCTGGTGACACTGGGGACAGAGGTGGGGGAGGCAGGAGAATTCAGGCCTAACTTAAGAGTCAGGTGGGAGTTGGGGGAGCCCCTGTGGGGAGACACTCTGGCAGGGGAGGGAGGTGATGCTCACAGACCCTTGTGGCTACGAGCGTGGAATATGGAGTCTAGAGTCATCATCCTGGCGTCTTCTTTCATTTAAACAGTAATTTATTTATGTACCAAGACCAGGTTCCCTAGGACATCATCCCTACTGATGTCAATCAAATAATCACACAAACTAAAGTAATATGTCGCCACTGACTGTGTGACCTTGGACAAGTGACTTAACCTCTCCGTGCCTCAGGGTGCTCCTCTGTAAAATAAGGGCAATAATCCTAGCCCTTCCACAGGGTTGTGACAGGATTAAGTGAGCTAATGGACAGTGCCTGGCTCTTATAAGCTGTGCAGTTTAGTCTTAGCTAGTGTGATTGTCAATGTTAATGCTGCAATGGTACAGGGAGCTCTCCCGCACAACAAAAGGGAGAGGCAGACTTCCTGCAGAGAGCCAAGAAGACAAAGCTCACATCGGGTGGGTGTGAAGTCCTGCAGGCAAGAAGGGGCTGGGCCGTGAAAAGTAATGGCATGTGCTCCTGGGCGAGTCCATGAGCCTCAGTTTTTTAATCTATTAAATGGGCATACTAGAAAAACCTACCTGTTTCCAGGTTGGGAGGGTTAAATGTGACTGTGTATTTAAAGTTCCCAGCACAGAGCTTGAGCACTCAAGAGCACTGGCTTGTGGAATGATTGGTTGAACTTCTGGTTCAAACCCCAGGGAGACCCAATTCAATGTGGACACCCCATATGAAAGCTGCAGAGGACCTTAAGGAGCCATTCATTTTGCAGCTAAGAGAAGTGAGGACTTTAGAGAGACCCACTGAAAAGGTTGCTTCCTAGGAGAAAGAGAGTGTGAATCATTGAAAATAGTAGAGGCTTTGGAGGCTCAGGGTGAGGTTAAGTCCTGCCCTGATAGACTCTACCTCCAGGCACTCAGTTTCTTTATCTATAAAATAGGGATGATGACAACTATCTAGAAGGCCTTCACGGTTATAAAAAGGGATCAGACACTCAGGTGCTCACTGGAGCCAGGCAGGCAATGTAAAGGAGACAAGAGGGCTGGCTAAGGACTGTGCTCACCTAAAGGGGTGGCCACTCTTGATGTGGGAAAAGGTGCTTAGCATTGCTTGGCAGTCTGACATCTCAAAAGAACCGTAAATCCTGATTGCATTTGGATTTTTCCCTTTTGTAAGTGTTCGAGCTTTCTAAAAACACAGAGTAGAAGAAATCATGTTTGTGACTTAAATTTGATCTGTGGATTGCCTGATTGCAGTCTTTGGTGGGAGATGATGCATTCAGTAAGTGCTCAATAAATGAAGTCCCTTTCCCTTGGGAGTCACTGTCTGGCCCTGGTTTCTATTCTAGGGCCACTCCTCACTCTCTGCCTCCACCTCCTTGCTTGGAGTTTAGACCTCTCTAGGCCAGGCTGGGACACTGACCCAAGATCTGGTCCTCTCCAGTTCAAGATGGGGCTGAGTCGCCCTCAGCTCTGAGCCTCTTCTCATTCTCACCTCTCCTCCTACCCGCCTGGGAACCCAGGATCGCAAAGCAGGCAGGTGGCTGGTACGGGAGGCACATGTCACAGTCTTGTCACCACTGCTGCTGCTTCTCCCACCTCCTGTCTGTGACATCAGAAAACCCTAGGAACCAGGTGACACAGCTCCCTAGGGGCTGCACCTGCCTCAGGGATGATGGCTGTGACTCAGAGGTGGGACCAGGCTCAGATGATAGTGGATGCTCCAGTAAAACAGACAGAAAAGGAGTGCATGAGGTCAGACTTGGATGAGGCCTTAGAGGACAGTCCAATAGTAGTTAGTGGAGAAACTGAGGCCCAGAGAGAAGAAAGTCACACAATAGGGCATTGGATCCATGTCTGCTGACTTGAGGTGGCATGCTCTTTCCATGACACCTTTCTGCCAGATGATTACCTAGAACAGGGATCTTGGAGCCTGGGGCAGGAACATATTCCCTGGTCTTCCATATCACTTGAGTCATGAAAAAAAAAAGATGGTACTGAGGCCTACAGACCATGTTCCCATTCTGGCCCTGGTTCTGCCACTTACTATGTGTGTGTCCTTGAGCAAGTTCCTTAACCTCTCAGATTGCATCATCTATAAAGTAGAAATAAACTTTTGCTAAAGTTAAATGAGAATTTGTATGAAATGCTTGGTTCATAATGGATGCTTAAAAGTCTTTTTGAAAGGTACTTATGTCTAGTCTCATTTCAAAAAGCCTTGGAAGTGGGTTAAGTATATACTGTGATGCCAAAGCAGGAAATGCCCTGACAAGGGGAACAGGATGACAAGACAGTGGGGTAAGTTTTCAAGCAGTGGGCTGCATGTGGACTCAGAGATTCCAGGCAGCCAAAGCAAAGAGAGAAACATGACTATTACATGACTCCTGCAGTCCATAAACAACCAGTTGCTTAGAGGGGAAAAAAGGGCTTTTCTTGGTAATGAAATGTGATCAAATAATATCTCATGTGAGTCTTCGAAAATGAGCTCTGTGGGAAGTGTTAGTTCTCTTTCTTGTCCACACAATCTCTTCTCTAGCTACCCCTGTAGAGTCCCCCAAATCCTACAACCATAGCTGGGGGCAAACTGTCTAAGAGCCCAAGCCCTGAAGGCAAAACCAGGCTCCACTGCTGTGCAGCCTTGGGCTAGAGACCTCCCCTCTCTGAGCCTAGTTTCCTCATCTGTAAAATGGGGAGGGAGGAGTTCTAATGACTACCTTATTGAAAACTCAAGGAGGTGTTTTCCGTAAAGAGCTTGGAGCACACAGTAAGTGCACAACAAATGGAAGCTGCTACTTTTAGACAGGGAGCTCAATGCATATGCAGTGAATGAGTATCCCAGGACGGTAAAAGCATTTTATCTCCCAAGCCATCTCTTCAGTGTTTCTAGGTGGCAGGCTTTCTCCCCAAACTGAATAGAAACTGCATGTGTGTGTCTGTGTGTGTGTGTGTTTTAATCAATTCCATGGTTTGTGAGAGCCAATAAGCCCAGGTTAATGGAACAGAGCCGAATCCCTTGTGAATTTCAGACCCTTCTTGAAAGGCCTTTGCTTTTTCCTGCTCAGCCACTGGGAAGCTGCTGCCTCCACTCGGGGAGGAGAAATTGAATAATTGATGCAATTTGAATAACACTAGGATTTGTAATGATATTGAAATGTAAAGATAAAAAGGGGCGTGAACGGGCGCTGATAGCGGAAGGGAAAGTTGTTAATAGGCACTTAGGGGCTGGGGGTTGGGGAGCTCCACTGAAAAAGCATTTAAGAGAGGAGGCACCAGTGGTGGAGGGTGGGCTGGGAAATCTCCACTCCATGAGGGAGGGAAACTATATTCATAAATAAGATGCGGAAATTTCTCCCGACTCAGCAGCGCTAACAGTTAGAGAGTGGATAATTATTTAAATGCCAAATCATTCCGTTCATTAGAATCCCAAATCATTTCTGAAGAAACTGATTGCCTGGAGCAGGGCTGAGAAGGGGGTGGAGGAGGGGGGAAGTAGCTGGGGAAGCAAGAAATCAGAGAGGCTCTCCCCAACTTTTTTCTAGTCCCAGGCCCAGCAGAAGATGAGGTAGGAAGGAAGGCAGGAGAGTGGGGAGGGTGGGAAGGTGGGCGCAAACGTCAGACTTGAGTTTTCAAGTCCAGGAGCCGACATTGCCTGGCTATGGCCCTTAGGCACGTTGCCTTTCTTCTCTGAGCCTTAGTTTGTCCAGCTGAAAAATGGGGTTAATGCAAGGATCTACTTTGTAGGAAGTGAATGTTATCTGCTATTGTTAGGGAAGGATCTTGGGAGGCAGAACTAAGAATGGGCCATGGAGGAAGGTAGCTGGAGTTTAGAGGAGTGGGAGAGAAGTCTCAAATGAGCCCCAAGTTGAGCCCATTTCTCCTCATTTCTTCCTCACCATGGGGGCTGACTTAAGAGAAGGGAAACTGAGTCCCAGAGAGTGTAAGAGACTTGGCTAAGATGACACTGAAAGCCAGTGGCAGAGCCAGGAACCCAAAATACACACACATCCTATTATCTGCTACAAGGTCCCCACTCCTGGCCTGCTCTAGTGGCCTTGACGGATGCCTGGAGGTCTCTGAGGTGGGTGCCGGCTCAGCCCCTGGAAGCGTGAGTTAGCAAATCTAAGGATGACAGTCACAAGGGCAAGTCAGTAACAATTTGATTATGCCAAGGGATTCCGGACTGGCTGACGCCCCCTGCCCTGGCAAATGGCCAGGCTGCCCCTCAGACACAGTAAGTGAAGTCAGGGAGCAGAGAGCGCTGGCCAGGCTCCGCTGGGACAGAAAACCCTTCAAAACAAGAAGGCAACGTGTGCTTATGAGCTCTCGGGGTGGCAATCCTAAGACCAGTAATAAGACCACTGCATGTGCGTTAGCTCGAGAGTGTCCTATTGACTTTTATTCTGTGTCAGGCCCTGTGCTGAGCATTTTATATCATTTGATTGTTAGCACAACCCCATGAGCAGCAATGATGGGGAAACTGAGACCCAAAGACTCAGGTGACTAGTTCATACAGTACAAAAGCTGTGAGGTGAGGTCTGAACCCAAATCTGCCACAAAAGGAGACTCTCAGAGTGACTTGGTCAAGGTCTTCGTTATGGCTCACGGAGGTCCTCTGGGTGCCCTGTTTGCAGATGAGACCCCACACAGCCTCATGGAAAGATGGGAAAGGAGCTGAGATTTAGACATAGGTTGATCTAAGTCTCAATCTCACATTCCCTTTGTCTGCCTCTCTCTGGAGCCTCAGACCCTCTCACACCCCACCTGTCCCACCCTGTGGCCTCCTGGTCACCACAGAGAGCTGCCTGGGTGCTACTTCCCCCACTTCTTCATATAAGACTTTAGGCAGCCACTCATCTAGTCCCAGAAGCCTGGGGAACTGGCCACAGGCCCCTGGTGGGTCCCCTGCTTGCTGAAGATCCCCCTGGACCTCACAGTCAGCTGCGGTTGGGGCCAGGCCAGGCAAGGAACCCTAGGTAGTAATTCAAGCATTTGCTCTGTCAGTATTTCGGGGCCCTATTCTGGAAGGCAGCTCCTGCAGCAGTGAGGCAGGGCCCTCCTCCTTCCCAGGGCCATGTGGGGACTGCTGGGGAGCACTGGGACAAGGGCCAGCCAGAGTCTTCAGATTGGACCCTCCCTGTGTCACCATGTGGCCTTGCTTGAGTTCCTTCCCCCCTGGGCCTTATCTGTAAAATGGAAACATCACTTCTGTCTGCTTCACAATAGGATTGAAATTCACCTGGGACCTGGCACATGGTAGGTACCACCAAATCTTTGATGGTATTTATACAACTTATGTTTTCCAAGGTAAGATACCTGTTCTCTACCTGCTCCAGAGTCACATGGGGCACTTGTTACAAATACAGGCTCCTGGGCCCCACTCAGAACAGCAGAACTGGTGGTACTGGGGCCGTGGAGTCTGTCTTCATAGCAAATGCACCAAGTGACTACCCAGCTGGCACTGCCCAGCACCCCTGCTTCCTGGTGATATGGGAGGAACCTGGCTTTGGGACAGGCTGCTAAGCCTCCGTTTTCTTGCACGTAAATGGGAACAGGGATATTCACCCCAGGGTTCCTGGGATGAATGAATGAGATACAGGCATGGCACATAGTAGGTGCTCAATAGATGAGGTTCCCCTTTCAGCCACCCATACCCCTTTAGTGGAAGAGTAAGCATAGCTGCCCAAAGAGGGAATGAGGGGGTGTCTTGCCTCTCAGGAGCCTTGTCAGCAGGACCCGCTCCAAATTGATCTTTTCCCCCCCATTTTTGTAGGCAGCATCAGCATCTCTTGGGGTGGGTGAAGAAAATGCCAGCGTCAGCAGACTACGTGCCCCAGCCAGACACTGCTACTCTTTATTAATTAACCACCAGATGTTAGTTTTGCATCTTTTATCAGAAGGAGGTTTGTCATTGGGACCTTGTATGTCAAGCCATTAGGGAGAGGCAGGAAAACATCCCTTGGGGGCCCCTGGAATTGGCAGAGAGCCGGGGAGAGAGGCAGGAAGCCAAGAGTCCGGTACCCTCCCATCTGGGGCACACAGCCCTTAGCCCAGAGCACCCCTCTGCCCTGGTCACCCCCATGCCTCCCTGGGGGTGCCCTTCAAGAGCAGCCAGCTATTTGGTCCTTGGAAGAAGGTCCTTGAAATGGCTACTTGTGCATCCACTCACCGAGGCCACCTTGGTGAGCAAAACAGACTCAGCCCTGCCCTCCGGAGCTCACAGTCTGCAGGAGAGACAGCCACAATCCAGTAGACCCAAATAAATAACATTATGACAAATTGTGATCTGTGTCATGAAGGAAACTGACAAGGTTCCAAGAGAGAGGGCACAGAGCGGGAAGGAGACCTAATTTAGATGGAGCGGTTTCCCCAGGGAGGTGACATTTAAGTGGAGTCATAAAAAAAGAGCCAGAGGCAGAAGGTTCCAGGCAGAGGGGACAACAGGGGCAAAGGCCCCAGGGCAGGAATGAGCCTGGTGCTTAAAGAACTGAAAAAAGATCCCCATGGCTCCAGCATGGTGAAGGAGGCAGCCACCAGCTGGCAGGTTGGCTGGGCCCAGATGAGGGAGGGTCCTTGAGGGAAATGGGCAGAAGCCACTGCAAATTTCTGAGCTGGGGATCAATGGGATAAAGGGATTTCCACGTTAGGAAGATCCCTTTCTATTCAGGGTGAGGAATAGTTTGGCCACAACATGATCAAGGGTTGGTAAGACTCGAGCAGCAGCTTTGCAATGACCAAGTATTTATTAGGCACTTACTGGGAGCCAGATGGGGTTCCCATTTAGAAATGGAGTGAATCATGCCTGTAATCCTAGCATTCTGGGAGGCTGAGGCAGGAGGATTATTTGAGTTCAAGAGTTCCAGACCAATCTGAGCAAGAGTAAGATCTGTCTCTACTAAAAATAGAACAACTAGCTGGGCATTGTGGCTGGCACCTATGGTCCCAGCCTCTCAGGAGACTGAGGCAAGAGGATCACTTGAGCCCAAGAGACTGAGGTTGCTGTGAGCTATGCTGATGCCCCAGCACTCTACCCAGGGTAGAGTAAAAAAAAAAAAAAGAAAGAAAGAAAGGAAAGGAAAGTTGGGGAGGCAGGTCTTGGTCCCCCATCAGATGTAGGGGGTAAGGAAGAGTGAAGGGTCTAGGAGGCTCCAAGTTCCTTGCTCCAGATACATCTGAGGTACTCGTGTTCCCAACACTTCCAGAACTGGAATTACAGCTTGTCTTCATTTTACAGAAAAAGAAATGGAGGCCCAGAGAAGTGCAACAGTATGTTCAGGGTCACACAGCTGGGAGCGAGCGGCAGGTCCTGTACTTGAACCAGGTTGCCAACCGCTGTCCAAGCTCGGGCAGGCAGAAGAGAACAGCCCTTCCCTAGCCTGCTGCCTGGACAATGCATTGTCCTTCCCCAGTGACCCCTGAAAAAGCCACTCTGGGCATCTGACCTGACTAGGCAGGGAGTCAGTAAGTCCTTGATCCATGCTGCCCCAAGCCCTTGATTGGCCCAGGGGATTGTAAATCCAGATGCAGGCTGGTGTCATCTCTCTCCAAATAAATAGGCCACCATTATTGCCGGTTATTATTTTCTGCCTGATACACACGCCATCTGATAAACAGGTGATTACTTCTCCCCCCAGTTTAGTTTCTGATTTGCATATAATAAATACTGCCCCCAGGAAGTGTGTGCAAGTATGTTGGGGGCTCATGTCTTATTTATGAGAAACAAACAGGAGCACAAGCTCGCATAATCAACACGTATTTAATCTGCCTCTTATTTGCCCTTTTGACTCTTAATCAGACCGGGTCTGTGAGTGGCTCTGTGTGTACGTGTGTGTATGTGTGTGTGTGTGTGTGTGTGTGTGTGTTTGCGCGCGCGCGCGTGCCCCTGCCAAGATCTTTATCCCACCCTGGAGAGGGCTGATGGTTGGGGCATGAAATGTCAAAAGTGGCTCCTGACCCTTCGGGCTCACCCTGGGGGCTCTTTGAGGGGTAGTAGGAAAATCTAGGCTTAAGATATAGAAGGAGGGCATTGTCTCCCACCAACAACTCTATAATAGCAAATGTTTTTAACATTGCCAAAATATGTCTGAACCATCAAAAATACTTGGAACCAGTGATATGAATTGTGCAGTGTTAGCTGCAGTTCTGTTTGCAGCAACATCTAACATTACACATTTATCAGCAAGATAGAAAAGCAGCACTGGGCTAGGAGCCTGTAGCTCAGCAGCTAGGGTGCCGGCCACATGCACCAGGGCTGACGGGTTCAAACCCAGCCTGGGTCCTGCTGAACAACAATGACAACTACAACCAAAAAAAAAAAAAAAATAGCTGGGCATTGTGATGGGTGTCTATAGTCCCAGCTCTCTGAGACAAGAGAATCACTTAAGCCCAAGAGTTTGAAGTTGCTGTGAGTTGTGACGCCACAGCACTCAACCAAGGGCAACATAGTGAGACTCTGTTTCAAAAAAAAAAAAAAAGAAAGAAAGAAGAGCAGCACTCTAAGGAAAAAAAAACTAAAACACTAGCCAAGCACTGGGTACAGAACCAGAACCAAGTTCACATGCTACACACCAGAGCTAAGACTTGAACTTGTGACTCTGACTTCAAAGCCTGGGTTAGTACTGTCTCATCATACTGCCTTCCTATT
This sequence comes from Arctocebus calabarensis, assembly GCA_963573935.1. NCBI lineage: Eukaryota > Metazoa > Chordata > Mammalia > Primates > Lorisidae > Arctocebus > Arctocebus calabarensis. The sequence goes on from CAUYON010133315.1 coordinate 20,108, forward strand.
ATGATGAGAAAGAAATCCGAGGGAAACCAACAGTTTGTTTACTTGCTGTCCTCCAGCTCCGGCCCCCCGATAGAGAAACTGAGAAAAGAAAAGTGAAATGACTTGCTGGTGGTCATACACAAAACCATGCAGAGTGTGAATTCAAATTCAGGTTTTAAGTGTATGTGTTTTTGTTCAAACAATAACTCTTTTCTTATGGTCATCATTTTATGGGCTGGGAATTTAGGTAGGGTACAGCAGATTCAGCTTGCATTTGTTTCATGAGTGGTCTGATGGCTAGAAATATGTCTAGGGCTCCAGTTCTGTCTGTCAAATGAGTTTCTTGGTTCTTCTCCATGTGGCATATGCCAGGGTTGAAATGTCCAAGATGGCTCCTTCACTCACATATCTGACACTTGGCCTGGCTCGATGTCTGGGGCATCTAGACCTGGCTGAACTTGTTCCTCCTCTGTACACGGCTTCTCCACTTACCTAGCTTTGGGCTTCTTCACAATGTGGTGGTTTCAAAGTAGTAAGACTTCTGAAATGGTGGCTGCTGGCCTCCATCAGAGGAGACGTTCTGAGATCTTAGATGTCTTTTCTATTTTGGTATGCTTATTTAGTTTGATTTGGTTTGGTTTTAGGCAGGTGTCACCCAGGATAGGGTACAGTGGCAAGATCATAGCTCACTGCAACCTCAAACTCCTGGGCTCAAGTGACCCTCCTAGTTCAACTTCCTGAGTACTACAGGCACATGCCACTATACCCAGCTAATTTATTTAATGTTTTTGTAGAGATTGGGTCTCACTATGTAGGGTTGCCCACACTGGTCTTGAGCTCCCGACCTCAAGTGATCCTCCTGCCTCAACCTCCCAAAGTGCTAGGATTACAGGTGTGAGCTGCTGTACCTAGCCTGTTTTTATGAATATGTTGTTTTAAGAAAAACACAAATGATGCATGTGTCATGTAAAAATTCAAACAATATGGAAAAAGGCAAAGATTAGAGGAAAATATCCAATCAAAATTCTGCCAGAAATTAATATTTGGTGAACCTCAGTCAAAGAATCCTTCTACAATAAAATTAAAAATTGAAGGCTAGATAGATGGATGAACGGGTGAGTTACAGTGGGTGAAGGGGTGGATGGACGGATGGGTGGGTGGGTAGAAGGGTGGTAGATGAGTAGAGGGAAAGAACAAAAGATAGAAAGAAGAAAATAATTCTCATCATTGAGGATTCTAAGACCTGAGGTAAAGGACAATTAAGGGTCTGTGCATGTTGTGCAAAATGATGGAAAGAGGCCTGTCTCCTAGACCCTCACTCCATTCCCTCATTAGCCTGAAAGCTGACCTTTTTTCTTTTTTTCTTTTCTTTTCTTTCTTTTTTTTTTTTTGAGACAGAGTCTCAAGCTGTTGCCCGGGGTAGAGTGCTGTGGCGTCACAGCTCACAGCAACCTCCAACTATTGGGCTTAAGTGACTCTCTTCCCTCAGCCTCCTGAGTAGCTGGGACTACAGGCACCCGCCACAACGCCTGGCTATTTTTTGGTTGCAGTTGTCATTGTTTTTTAGCAGGCTCAGGCCAGGCTTGACCCCACCAACCTCAGGCCAGCACCCTACTCACTGAGCTACATACGGGCGCTGAGCCTAAAGCTGACCTTCTGACAGTCCTGTTCCCAGTGGGAAGGTAGAACATTCCAAAATTAGACTACTTCCTTCTGGGGAATCATCTCAGAGGAGACAGTCTCCAGTGCTGGTACCCAGCACCTCACAGAGCCGGGACAGATTACTCTCAACCTGGCCTCCACACTAGCCACCCGCCTGTATCTTCTTGGAACTCAATCTCTCATCCTTCCCTGCCCCTCAGTGGCTCCCTCTGCCTACTAGGTAGACCCCAAACTGTTATTATTGCTTCTACTACCACCACTATTACTAACACTATTGCCACTGCTGTTACTCCCATTGTTGCTATTACTATCACATTTGCTATTACTACTATTACCAGCACACTATCACTGCCTCTATTACTACTATTACTACCACTGCTGTTACTATCACCACAATTACTTCCACTCTTTTTTTTTTTTTGAGACAAAGCCTCAAGCTGTCGCCTTGGGTAGAGTGCCGTGGCATCACAGCTCACAGCAACCTCCAATTCCTGGGCTCAAGCGAGTCTCTTGCCTCTGCCTTCCATGTAGCTGGGACTACAGGTGCCTGCCACAATGCCCGGCCATTTTTGGTTGCAGCTGTCATTGTTGTTTGGCGGGTCCCGGGCTGGATTCAAATCCGCCAAGTCAGGTGTACATGGCTGGCGCCTTAACCCATTGAGCCACAGGCACCAAGCCCACTCTTTATTTTTTTGAAAGAGGGTCTCAGTCTGTTGCTGGAGCTGGAGTACAGTGGTGTAATCATAGCTTACTGCAACCTCCGACTCCTAGACTTAAGCTTTGGGTCCCCAAACCCCAGACCATGTACTGGTACCAGTCCATCACCTGTTAGGAACCAGGCCGCACAACAGGAAGTGAGCAGCACCTGCAGTGACAGGCATCTGTCACTATCTCCCATCATCCCTAGAAGGGACTGTCTAGTTGCAGGAAAACAAGTAGTAAGACTTACTTACTGATGTAAGTGATACTGTTACACTGTATCATGATACTGTTGATAAAATTGTTGTTCCCACTGATTCTGCTTATGGTGAGTTGTATAATTATTTCATACAATATAATAACAATAGAAATAAAGTGCATAATAAATGTAATGCGTTTGAATCATCCTGAAACCATCCCCCTGCACCCTTACTGTCCAGTATGTAGAAGAATTGTCTTCCATGAAATTGGTCCCTGGTGGGCGGTGCTTGTGGCTCAAAAGAGTAGGGCGCCAGCGCCATGTGCCAGAGGTGGTGGGTTCAAACCCAGCCCTGGCCAAAAAAAAAAAAAAAAAGGAAAGAAAGAAATTGGTCCCTGGTATCAAGAAATTTGGGGACTGGTTCAGTGCCCATAGCTCAGTGAGTAGGGCACTGGCCACATACACTGAGGCTGGTGGGTTCAATCCCGGCCTGGGTCTGCTAAATGACAACAACTGCAACCAAAAAACAATAGCCAGGCATTGTAGTGGGCGCCTGTAGTCCCAGCTACTCAGGAGGCTGAGGCAAGAGAATCGCTTGAACCCAAGAGTTTGAGGTTGCTATGAACTGTGACGCCACGACACTCTACAGAGGGTGACATAGTGAGACTCTGTCTCAAAAAGAAAAGGTTGGGCCAAGCAATCCTCCTGGCTCAGCCTCCCAAGTAGCTGGGACTGCAGATACATACCACCATGCCTCACTGATTTTTTTTTTAAGAGACAAGTTCTCTGTTTGTTGTCCAGGTGGTCTAGAGCTCCTGGCCTCAAGCAATGTTACTATCTCAGCCTCTCAAAGAGCTGAGATCATAGGCGTGAGCCTTTGTGCTTGGCACTCCCACTATTGCTATTGCTACCACAATTACCATTATTATCACCACCACTATTACTGCCATTATTCTATCCCTACCATCACTATTACTATCATCATTATTCCCATTATTGCTATTACTACCACAATTGGTGCTATTAATACCATCACTATTACTTCCACTGTTACTACTGTCTCTACCACCACTATTGCTACTATCACTACCACTTTTACCACTGTTACTATTATTGCCATTTTCTAGCACCACTCTTACCAATATTACTAATACTACCACTGCTATTGCTACCGCCATTATATCCTTTTCTTCTGCAGTAATTTTTATTTAAAATTTTTTATTACAAAGGTAATATAATTCACTATAGGAAAATTAAGAAATTAGAGATAATTTCGAAAAAGGAGGTAAAACCGCCACCCAGTCGCCCCAACCTGACTCCGGCCGTCATCGCCACCGCCGCTGGGGGGAGGAGGGCCATGATCCAAAGGAACCCAGAGCAGTTGAGAAAACTGTTTATTGGTGGTCTGAGCTTTGAAACTACAGATGATAGTTTAAGAGAACATTTTGAGAAATGGGGCACACTCACAGATTGTGTGGTAATGAGAGATCTCCAAACAAAACGTTCCAGGGGCTTTGGTTTTATGACTTACTCTTGTGTGGAAAAGGTGGATGCAGCAAGGTGTGCTCGACCACACAAGGTTGATGGGCGTGTTGTAGAACCAAAGAGCTGTTTCTAGAGAGGATTCTGTAAAGCCTGGGGCCCATATCACAGTGAAGAAAATTTTTGTTGGTGGTATTAAAGAAGATACAGAAGAATATAATTTGAGAGACTACTTTGAAAAGTATGGCAAGATTGAAACCATAGAAGTTATGGAAGACAGGCACAGTGGAAAAAAGAGGATTTGCTCTTGTAACTTTTGATGATCGTGATACTGTTGATAAAATTGTTGCTCAGAAATACCACACTATTAACGGGCATAACTTTGAAGTGAAAAAGGCCCTTTCTAAACAAGAGATACAGTCTGCTGGATCACAAAGAGGTCGTGGAGGTGGATCTGGCAACATTATGGGTCGGGGAGGAAACTTTGGAGGTGGTGGAGGTAATTTAGGCCTTGGTGGAAGAGGAGGATACGGTGGTGGAGGTGGTGGCAGCAGAGGTGGTTATGGAGGAGGTGATGGTGGATACAATGGATTGGGAGGTGATGGTGGGAACTATGGCAGTGGTCCTGGTTACAGCAGTAGAGGGTCCTGGTTACAGCAGTAGTATGGTGGTGGTGGACCAGGATATGGAAACCAAGGTGGCGGATGTGGTGGTGGAGGAGGATATGATGTTTACAATGAAGGAGGAAATTTTGAAGGTGGCAACTATGGTGGTGGTGGGAACTATAATGATTTTGGAAATTATAGTGGACAACAGCAATCAAATTATGGACCCATGAAAGGGGGCAGTTTTGGTGGAAGAAGCTCGGGCAGTCCATATGGTGGTGGTTATGGATCTGGTGGTGGAA
>CAUYON010133316.1:0-12897 GCA_963573935.1 Arctocebus calabarensis
GAAGGAGAAAAATGGAGGGGGAGGGGAGGGGAGGGGGGAGGTTTGATAGAGGGAGGGTAAATGGTGGGACCACATCTATGGTGCATATTGCAAGGGTACAAGCCAAATTTATCAAGTATAGAAAATAAATGTCTTAACACAGTAATTAAGTAAATGAGGTGAAAGCTCTATTAATTAGTTTTATGTAAGCATTAGAAATCGTAAAAAAAATTAACACATTGTACCTCATAAATGCATAAATGTATTCATGATCTATGCGTATATGACTTAATAAAAGGAAAAAAAGAATGCATTTTAAATGAAAAGTAGTAAATAGGATTCACTTAATACCAAAATAAGGGCACACAATGATACCTTAAGATACATGTCATAAAAATCATCATATTATATCAAACTCCTGGGAAATGTATATATCCTCTTATTAAACTGGTTAAGAGAGTTTATTTCTCCATTTCACAAATGAGAATAGTGAGGCTAAAAATTTAAGAATGCTCCATATCTAGAAAATTGGTTCAGAGATACCATTCATTTTAAGATTGGACTTAAATCAAAATCCCTGCTCTTTTAAATATGTTGGATAGAGAAGCAGCTTGGTATTGAAGCAACAGTGATGAGGTCTCTGCTTCAATGTCAATATTGCTTTAATCCCGTACACACCAATGACCTGGGAGCTTGCTAAAGTGCTGATTTCAACTCAATAGGGTTGCAGCAGAACATGAGATTCCACAATTTTGACAGTTTTCTCTATGAAAGTGTTGTTTCACATCAGTGGGCTACACTTTGAATAGCAAGGGAGAAAACATGTAGACTAACTGAGACACATTGTAAAGAGTTTAATGTAAATATCAGTGAGTAAAAAAAGGAGGCAAATAAAAAGGAGTTTAATTGTTCCATAATTTTCCAGGGTTCTCTAGTCCCACTTGAGAGCTTCCTTTCCTAACTTCTCCTTAGAGAATTCTCTGGATTCTTATTTTTCGTTCTTGTCTCAATAGATCCCATCAATCACCCAAACAATTAAGAAAGTAATAATAGGGTAGCACCTGAGGCTCAGTGAGTAGGGCGCTGGCCCCACTTACTGAAAGTGGCAGGTTCAAACCCAGCCCTGGCCAAACTGCAACAACAAAAAAAATAGCTGGGTCTTGTGGCAGGCACCTGTAATCCCAGCTACTTGGGAGGCTAAGGTAAGAGAATCACCTAAGCCCAAGAACTTTGAGCTGGTTTCTGTGAGCTGTGACGTGCTCTTTGTTGCCTACCTAAGGCAACAAAGTGAGACTCTGTCTCTTAAAAAAAAAAAAAAGAATAGAATAAATAAATAATAAAAAAGTATTAATACCGTCTTAATAAAACATAAGCCTATTCTTTGTCAAAAGCAGAAAAGATGTGGTATATTAGAGAACTGATGGGGATTAATTAATTTATTGACTAATTCATGTTAATTTAAGGACTATGAAGTGAATGAAACTATTTCCTATTTGGATGAAACACTGTTCTGCTGCTGAGATAATTTATTGTACAGAAAATGGAACTTCTACCTTTGCCCTATTATTTAGACTTCAGACACAGTTTATCCAGGACCTTTACTCTAATCTGCCGAGTTTTTACACAATACACAATGGGATTCATCAAGGGTGGTACCAGTAAGAACGCATCTGCTATCAGAATCATAGCTAAAGGGGACTTATGCTTGGCAAAGCGGTGCATGGTAGCCAGGGTGATGATGGGAACGTAGAAGATGAGCACCGCACAGATGTGAGAGACACAGGTGTTAAGAGCTTTGAGCCGCTCCCCATAGGATGCGATACCCAACACAGTCTTCAGAATAAACACGTAGGAAAGAGCAATGAAAACACTGTCTGACATCATGCAGAGTGCAACAAACAGACCATAGTAAAAGTTAACGCTATTGTCAGAGCAGGCCAGCTTCATGACGTCCTGGTGCAGGCAGTAGGAATGAGATAACAATCGTTTATTGCAGTATCTGAGTCTCTTTAAAGTGAAAGGAAGGGGGAGCACCAGGAGAATGCTTTTAACAGCAAACGCCAGCCCAATTTGCAAAACCCTGGAGCTGGTGAGGATGGAACTATATCTCAGGGGACTGCGAATGGCTACAAAGCGATCAAAGGACATGATCAGGAGGACAGAAGACTCCATGTCTGTGAATCCGTGGATGAAGAATTCCTGAGCAATGCATGCATCAGTGGAAATCCTCATGGTGTTGAACAAGAAGATTCTCAGCATAGTGGGGAGGGAGGAGAAAGACAGACCCAGGTCAGATAGGGCCAGCATGGAGAGGAAATAGTACATTGGCTCATGCAAGGAAGTCTCTGTTCTGATGACAAATAGGATGGTGCAGTTGCCCAGAATGGCCATGAGGTACATGAGGCAGATAGGGATGGAAATCCAAATATGTGCACGCTCAAGCCCTGGGATTCCAATCAATACAAAAGTGGAGACTTCAACTTCTGAGGCATTGAGAAGAAACATCATAAATCTGTCTCTTGTTTGTCTGTTCCTGGGTCTAACGTAACATCAACAGTAGACAAAAATTCTTAGCTGTAGTTATGAAACATAACTAAGTTCAGTCATTGATTAAATTAAATATAGCTCCATCTTTGGTGTCAAGAAATAATGTTATATAACTTTTTCAAAGTAAAAAATGGAGACAATTTACATAGGTTCTTCATAGTAATTATTTAAGACCTTTATGTTATAATTCAAAGCTATCTTTATTTTCTGATATACTTCCAAACAATTTTATGGCTCAGAATAAAGAAGGAGCTTTGACACCTGTTTCTGAAATCCTCACCTTTTAAGATATACATCAAATAAACTGAGTGGAATAAGTTACAATCTAATATCATTGAGTGTGGTCAGTAGTAATGTACTCATATAAAACACACAGTATAAGAACAGGAATTAAAAGAAGCTTAACCCCTGAGTTATTGTCAGGGAATACATATGTGAAAACATAAAATTGTTTCACCTCAGAGGTTTACAAACTACTATGCAGAGGCAAGTTCAGACCACTGGCTGTTTTTTATTTATTTTTCTATTTTTTGCACAAGCTGTGGGGTTATTATTTTTATTTCTCTTTTTTGAATGTTCAAGAAAACATTTTATATACTGTTTTCACTTCACATTATGGCCCTCAGTATTTTGGAGACAAGCGTAAAAAGAAATCCTTATTTAGTGTGTTGCGAGGTAATGGCTTCAATCTGAGATAGGTTTCACTTTGGGTTCCTCTAACCCATCAAGTAAAGATTAAGTTTAAGAAATAATATTTGTATGTGGTTTTTAGATGTCATCATAGAGATAACAAAGGACAAAAGGGCAACTTAAGACATGCCTGAGAGTTCCAAGACAGCAAAAGGAGGGGAAAATGTCCAGGACTAATACTGGTAATTCTTCCATTCTTGTACACAGGCTCAGTGGGTTCCTGAGCACAATCAGTGGTGCTTATTATATTTTTAAAGCATGTTATTTTTAAAAAGTTAATAAGAAGATATGTTTTTTCTTATATATTTTTAAAAGATAATAAAAAGCATAGAGATGGTATATATCTACCTGAAAATTATAAAAGTATATGAAATATTTTTCCTATATAAATATTTTTACAGACAACTTTTTTGACATCTAAACTAAAAAATTATTCATGCAGACTCATGCACACACACAAACACAGACTGGACTATGGGTCAATAGGAACTTCAAATTTAAGAATAATGCTTTCTTTCTTTAATTTGAAAAAAAAACAGCAACACCTGAAGAAAATACACTAATATTTAAATTTGTTCATCAGGTTTTACCCTCTGTACTTTTCCATATTCTTTTAATTATCTCCTTCATCTCACCTGTCTTACTGAGCATCACTTCCAGAACCATACATTCCAAACCCCAGTGAGGAGCCCAGTACCAAACACCATTTGTCAGGCTGGACAGTGGCCTGAGGCAGGGCAGTGTGAGTGTGTGCAGCACTTCAGGTTCAGGGGAAGGACTCCTCTGATGCCAGCTGTTACTGCTTATGTGGCAAGCTGCCAGCAAGCTGGGCTCTTAAGTGGCTAAGACAAATAGCCAGGCTCAAGCTTTTGTCCTTTCACAGAAAGAGTCTGAGCTTTCTTGGCCAGGATAAAAGGAGGTTGCATCCAGATGGAAGACATTAGAGAGTATTGGAAATAGAAATGTATGGAGGAGAATGGAAATAGTAGTGTGCTTTTCTTTCTACGGGCAATAAAGGACTTTTGCCTCAAGTTGATCTTAGTTAGGAGCTATTGTGAGTTTTTGTGATATGTGTGGACACGTCAACAGGAGAAGAGAGATGATAAGGCTGGATGAGGAGAACATATGTCCTACTCACAATGTTGAGTGTCCATTTTTGCCTCAGCCTTTCAAAGGTAGTTAATACTCCCTTGAAAAACATGACACACCACAGCTATCCTTTGTATGTACTTAAAACAATCCCGAACTTTCTGTGCAATTCCTTCTGAATGGTCACAGCTCTTTCCTCTCTTTCCCTTACTTGGAGTCCCTGCCCAATAAAGGGAGAGAAGGGAAAGAGCTGGGACCATTCAGTAGCAATTGGCTGCTCTGCATCTAATTCTGCAGATTTGTGAACAATGTAGACTCTTATCTCTGGTGTTTGGTTTTGATCCTGGTTTCAACATCACTGACAACATAGATTAACTCTCCTTTCAAGGACACTAGACCAAGAAAGCTCCAATAGTTCAACTGACAGTCTGTCCTTGTCAGAGGGATGGGATTCAGACAAATTGACAAAAGTAAGAACATACCATCCCCATTCAATGAGTTTCCTCAAAATGGACTATTTACAAGGTTTCTTGCCAGAAGACTTTCTTGACAAGCTTCTAACATACCTCATGTGATTAAATAAATGAGTTACATGTGTTGTTGACAATTTTGTTTTTATGACTATATTTATCATGAGAATACAAATAAATACCCCATCCCTCATATAATAACCCCTAATGTTTTTAGTCATAAACCCTGTCCAAAATATAGCTTAATCCTTAAGTCATTAAGGCACTCCAGCTCTCTGAAAGACCTAGAGTTAATCTCTCTAAACTGCAATACATTTACTGGGAAAGTCAAAATCATCCTAAGGAAATTAAATTTGGGTTTCCATGACACCTACCAGTTTTGTGGTTGCCTTCTTCCAGATAGAGCATGTAAAGCTTTCAAATTCTATAGCATCTGCAGCTTCTCTGGTCTAGCACTGTTGAGAATTCACATTTTTATTTATATCCTGTTATTCTTTCTTCTTTAGCATAGGGCATCCTCCTGAGAATTAACAAATATCTAGTTGTACCCTGGGAACGATGAATCTATTTGTTTCATCTCTGTCAATAATGGGCTCTCCTAAGAAAAGGCAGAGAGCAATCTCTGCCTGATGGTCATGTTTTTAACCCTTGCAATCCAATTCCCACATCAGGTACAGGTTTGGGGGACAACCAGTCTCAGATATTGGTAAAGGCTGCCTATGTAGATCCAGCTGTGGATCTACCTAATTAATGTATGCCTTGTCTGACTCAAAGTAAGGCTATCACACAGGTAAGGGCCAGCCAGACCTTATGTGGAACCCTGCCTTTAGATGTTCTGTTTATTCATCACAATGTCTAAATTAATTTTAACGTGAATGGCATCAGGCAAGTTACAAGCACTCAGATTTTTTTAATAATTTTATTGAATCATAATTGTGTACATTGGTGCAATCATAGGGCACAATGTGCTTCATATACATTCAGAAATATTTTCATCGTACTGTTACAGATAGCCTTCATGGCATTTTCTTGATCACTATATAAAGACATTGATACTCTACATTTAATAATTAAATCATGACTTTTTAATAATATATCTCCACAATCAGGCAAACATGTTGGTGGAATTTCATCCTTTTTTTTTTTTTATTCAATCCTAGCTGTGTATGTTAATGCAAATAGGGGGCGCAATGTGCTGGTTTTATACATTTGAAATACTTTCATTCTACACTTAGTAGATTTAACATGTACCCTTGTAAAATGAGAGGACTCAGGTGAGTGTCGTTCAACCTCAGAGCCTCAGGTTGCAATTTCCCAACCCAGCCAACTTCTGTAGCCCTAAGAGCGACTCAGTGAAACAACAGGCAACGTGATGCAATCCATCTGATGCTTGGAAAACTGGTAGCCAATGGCCATCAGATAAAGGGACCTTCTTTACACCTGCTGCTCGTGGCACACACACACAAACACACACACGTGCATTTCAGAATCAGACAAAGGGCTTCTTGGGGTGGTGATTCTCAAATCACACCCCCTGGAGAGCTTCTTTATACCCAGAGTGCCAGGATGGGCCCTAGATTTTCCGATTCAGTAGGTCTTGGAATAGGGCCTGAAAATGTGCATTTCTAACAATTTTCTAGATGATTTTGGTGCTGCTGGTCTGGAGACCACACTTTTTAAAAAAGTTAGATGATAACTATTTGTGTATGTATATTACTGCGTTTATGGGTCATAATTGCTAAGTCATGGAGACCACACTTTGAAAACCACTATACAGAGGTTGCTCCCAAAGGTGGCAGAACAGGAGAAATCCAATTCCTGGGCTCAAGCGAGTCTCTTGCCTCCGCCTCCCAAGTAGCTGGGACTAAGATGCCCACTACAACACCTGGCCATTTTTTGGTTGCAGCCATCATTGTTGTTTGGCAGGCCCAGGCTGGACCCACCAGCTCAGGTGTACATGGCTGGTGCCTTAGCCTGTTGAGCCACAGGTGCCGAGCCAGGGCCAAAAGTCTTAAACCAAAGGCTGAGGCACACTGTAATGCCAAGAGACAGAAAAATCCAACCTCATTGGTTTTTAGGGCCCATTTGTTCAATTCTGACCTCCCCTCTAAATGTCTAGAGCCTGACTCTTAAAAACAAATTTATGAATTGACCAAAACTGTGGTGTACAATATGGTGTTTTGATTTATGTATGCATTGTGGAATGACTAAATCAAGCTAATTAACATATCTATTGCCTCACATACATTTTTTGGTAGTAGGAACACTTAAAATCTACTCTTAGCAATTTTCGAGTGAACGATATATTGGTATTAACTATAAACACCATATTGTACGATAGATCTGAATTTATTCCCCTTGTCTAACTGGAATTTTGTATCCTTTGACCAATACTCCCCCAGTCCCTCCCTCCCCTCATCCTTGGTGCCCACCATTCTACTCAGTCTCCATGAGTTCAGCTTTTTAGATTCTACATGCAAGTGAGATCATGGAGTATTTGTCTTGCTGTGGCAAGGCCTGGCACTTTGCCATCCTGACTTCTATTTTATTTCATATTTGGTACATCATATTCTATAGATGGTCCTCAAAGTCAGTCTCACAGTTGGAAATTTTTGCAAGCAAGGGGTGAGGGGACAAAGCACTGATGTTTATCAGTCATCTTCTATGGTCTGGACTCTCTAAGTAATATCAAATGACCTTACCTGATCTTCACCACAGTTCCTCAAAGTCTGCATTATATTCAAAGGAAACACGATGAGGACCTTCATAGTCATGGTGTAGGGGTTGACAGTTCTTCTTTGCTACCATAGAGTTTCCCAGGGAAGCCTTCCAGCAATGATGCACTGTTTCTCTTTCAATTCTGAAGATGCTGGAATGGAGTTTCGGTATGGACGAGTGAAGAGACCAACATCTATTGAGCACCTACTTATTTATATTAACCAAAATTATACTAATAAATGATATCCACGCTTGGTGACTGTAGATCAGTGGCTAGGGCACCATCCACATACACCAGGGCTGGTGGGTTCGAACCCATCACGGCCTGCCAAACAACAATGGCAACTACAACAACAAAAAAAGCTAGGTGTTGTGGCAGGTGCCTGTAGTCCCAACTACTTGGGAGGCTGAGGCAAGAGAATTGCTTAAGCCCAAGAGCTGAAGGTTGCTGTGAGCTGTGACACCATGGCACTCTACTGAGGGTGACATAGCGAAATTCTGTCTCGAAAAAAAATTATATAAATTTATAACATTTAAATACAGGATCCAGGCATTCTTATCTCTGTTTTCAGATGAGAAATTAAGATTGATTGCTTTGCTCTGGTTGGGTCTATGTCTAGAGACCACTGTCCTAGTTGTGGTCTAGGTGGATGCCTCTTCCTGACCAAGTAATCTATCTTCTGTGTAAAGTAGCTTCGAATTTCTAATAAAGGCTGTTCCAAGATTGGGGAATGATGACATGGGGAATGATGTTTTCTGATTCTACTTCACCCTCAGCACAAGGAAATAATAGTGCGATTCCTGATCAAAAGACTGTGTGCTGGTGTACTATAGCCCTTTGAACTAGCTATGGGAAGAAGAAGGGACTTGTCCAATGCATACAAAATACAGTCAAGCCTGTGTGGCCACAGGAGGAAAGAACGAGGCTTGGAGGGAAGAAATTTATTATACTCACAAGTCCCAGAAAGGGGGTCACTGCATGTCACAAAGGATCCTATGAGAAGCAGTGGATTGTCAGGAGGCAAAAAGGAGGGAAGGAAAGGCATAGGCTCAAGCCTCTGATGAGCTTCCATGGGGAAGGCAAAGCCAGATGGTCTTTGAGTGATCTGTGCTCCTAGATCATAGTCAAAGACCAAATCATCAAACTGAACACGAGGTATTTCACACTGGCAAAAATGTGAATCAGAGTGCTGGGCTTTGTTTGTATTTTCTAATGTGCTATAGTCTAGAAGACAAGGTGCATGAGTCCAGGGAGCAACAGGTACTTTCCCATTATAGAAAACACCCGTGATACTGCCCACCCCCAAGGGTCCCATTCTCCCCTGCTTGGCCCCACTCACAGGCTCTACATGTTCAATTTTTAATTCTATTTGCTGGGTAGCATCCACTTCACATTACTTTTGCCCTAGGAACCTCTAGTTTGGAAATTCACAAGATGCATACTTAACTCTATGATGTCATGAGTTTGATTATATATGTCCTCAAACTTCTTTTGTTAAAGTCCTAATGCTCAGGACCTCACAATGTGACTGTATTAGGGGATAGAGTCTTTAAATAGGTGATCAAATTAAAATGAGGTTATTAGGCTGGTCCCTCCTCTTTTTTGACTGGTATCGTCATAAGTAGAGGACAGACAGACAGAAGGAAGGCCATGGGAAGACACAAGAAGAGATGGCCATCTACAAGCCAAGGAGAGAGGTCTCAGAGGACACTCAGGTCTTGGACTTCTAACCTCCCAAACTGGGACAAAACAAATTTCTGCTGTTTAAGACACCCATTCCGAGGTACTTTGTTGTGGCAGCCCTAACTAATTGATACAGTCGGTAGGAGTGTTAGATCCTATACCATCTACCCGGAGATAGAGTCAGATCCCATAGGAGGAGGGGTCCAAACCCAAAAGATTGCACCCCAATTTCCACGCCATTCACAAACCCTAAGTTATTTTATCTGTGTTTCTGGCCAACTGGCTATATATTAGGGTTCATACAACTCCCTCTTTGTTTTCAACTAATTTGCTAGAGTGGATCACAGAACTCAGGGAAACACTTTACTTATATTTGCTTGTTTATTATAAAGGATATTACAAAGGATACAGATGAAGAGAGAGGCAGAGGGCAAGGATCAGAGAAGGGGTGTGGAGCTTCCATGGCTCTGGTCATGGCACCTTCCAGGAACATTCACAAGTTCTACTGTCTGGAAGCTTTCTGAAGCTTATGCTTTGGGTTTTTATGAAGGCATTATTTCATACACATGATGAATTAAATCATTGGTCTTTGGTGAGCAGCTTCAGCCCCTCTCCCCTCCCCAGAGATTGGAAGGTGGGACTGGAGGTCCCAGCCCTCTAATTCTGCCTTGGTTTCACCTGTGGGGGCCCAGAGCTGCCAGCCAGCGGTCAATTTATTAGTATACAAGAAGAAATTTATTACTTTGGAGATCCCAAGGATTTTAGGGGTTGTATGCCAGAAAACAGGGATGAAGATCAAATATATATTTCATGATTTCACATTGGGCCAGAAAAGCAGTACCTTCAGCCATGGCCAGCACTTGAAGTCTCAGCACCACGATGAGGCCCCTAGAGTCAGAGGCTTCTTCTTCCTGGAGGATTGGGAAGGACCAGGTTGTCAGTGAGTGCATCAGAGTGTCTCGCATTTTTTTTTCTCTCTCTCTGAATAAAAAAGCCTCTTTTAAGATGGTCCTCTCCAAAGCCAAACACTCCTTGGACCACAGGCCACCCCAAGAAGATAGGAGGCTGCGTAGCCTATGTGGTTCAAGTTGAGAGAAGGAAATCTACTCATGGAGAAACCTGTCTCCATGTGCCTGCCATTTATGAAAAATCTCATTGCAATTCTTTGGCTGGATGGTAGAATCTTGGCATGATCTAACTCATTGTGCCTTATCTCTTTGCACATCTATTTAGAGCTCCAGAAGGACAGTGACTAGAACATGAAGGAAGGAGGTGATATAAAAAATGGCAAGGAATTGATATTCTAGGGATTCATGTGAACCCACAAGAAAAGGACTGGAGGAAATTGTTAGGAAAAAATAAAAAAAATGGCTGTGTACACTGGCTCACACCTGTAATCCTAGCACTTTGGGAGGTGAAGGTGGGAGGATCCTTTGAGGCTGGGAGTTTGTAATCAGACTGGGAAGCACAGTGAGACCCCGTCTCTACAAAAAATAACTTCAACAATTAGTCAGGTATGGTGGCATACACCTGTAGTTACAGCTACTCAGGAGGCTGTGAGGAAGGAGGACTGTTTGAACCCAGGAGTTTAAATGAGGCAGCAGTGAGCTATGACCATGCTACTGACTCCAGCCTGGATGACAAAGTGAGATTCTGTTCATAAAGACAGAAAGGGAAGGGAAGGGAAGGGAAGGAGGGGGAAGGGAGAGTAGGGAAGAGAAGGGAAAGTAAGGGAAAGAAAAGAAAAGGGACAGGGCAATGCCTGTGGCTCAAAGGAGTAGGGCACCAGCCCCATATGCTGGAGGTGGGGGGTTCAAACCCAGCCCCAACCAAAAACTGCAAAAAAAAAAAAAAAATTAGAAGGCATAGAAAGAAAGCCCATACATCAGAATTATAGATAAAGACTTTAAAATAACTGCCTCAAATATGCTTGGAGAGCTAAAGAGAAACATGAACAAAAGGAAAACAAGAAGACATTAGGAAAATGATGTATGAACAAAATGAGAACATCGATAAAGAGATGGAGATTATAAAAAGAAACCAAACAAATTCTGTAGTCAAATAATACAACAGCCAAAATGAAAAATTTACTAATGAGGCTCGGCGCCTGTGGCTCAACGGGTTAAGGCACCAGCCACGTACACCTGAGCTGGTGGGTTTGAATCCAGCCTGGGCCCGCCAAACAACAATGATGGCTGCAACCAAAAAATAGCCAGGCGTTGTGGCGGGGGCCTGTAGTCCCAGCTACTTGGGAGGCAGAGGCAAGAGACTTGCTTGAGCCCAGAAATTGGAGGTTGCTGTGAGCTGTGATGGCACAGCACTCTATCCAGGGTGACAGCTTGAGGCTCTGTCTCAAAAAAAAAAAAAAGAAGAATTTACTTATGAGATTCAAAAGCAAATATGAGGGGCAGAAGGAAGAACCAGCAGATTGAAGCTAGGACAATTGAAATGATCAAACCTGAAGAACAGAATGAAAAAGAATGAAGAGAAGGGAGCAGAGCCCAAGGGAATTGTGAGACACTGCCAAGTGGACCGAAATATAAAGAACACCACCATGAGATATCATCTCAACACAAGTAAAATGGTTTTTTTTTTTCAGAATTTTAAAAATTTAATACAATTCAAATCAGCATGTTTGTTTCATTTCAGCTCCTTAAATAACAAATGTTAATGATGCAGAGCAAGGGGAATGCTCATACACTGCTGCTGGGAATGTAAATAAGTACAGACACTGTGGAAAACAGTAGGGAGGTTCTTAAAAAAATAAATGATGAGAGGACTTCAGGCATCTCTTCCAGGCAGGATCTGCTCAGAAACTTCCCTTTAGGGACACAGGGAGACAGCATGAGGCTTCTGGACACTTTGAGGAAGGCTAAAGTGGCGGAGATTGGGCAAGTGGTTGTGTCTGTTCGGTCGGTCTGATCCTGTCTGGCTGTGGGTGGGGCAGCAGTGGGACTGCAGGCTGGAAAGGCCTTGCTTGTGAGCCGTTTGGGTTTCTTTTGGACTTGGCACTCGGTTGAACTGCCTTGGGAGAACTTGGACAGGAGTGCAGGGGTTTTTGAGTGTTGTCTGGGGCCCCAGGCTGGGCCACCAAGCCAGACAGAGCTGCCAGAGTTTGGTGGTGGGCTGTGTGGAGCCATTGTAGGAGAACTGCCCTGGCAAGCTCCACCCTCAGGGTCGCAGAACAGGCATTGGGTGGGAGCGAGTAATCTAGTGACTGAGCAGCGTAAAGGCGGGGACTGAGATGCCTTGCAGCCTTAGCCCTCAGGGGCATAGGGTGAGACCGGTTTTGGCACACTGGGTAAGTGGATAGCCACTTAAGGAGTGATCCTAGCCACAGCGCTTCCCTGGGAAAGCTTCTGCTTAGCCCAGGTTAGCAATTTAAAGTGTCTTCTAAGCAGGCTGAGGAGGATTTAAGCTCTTCACCCTGCAGGGTTTGAGAAATCATTAGAAACACAGGGTCACTTCCTACAAAGATCCAGTAACAACAGAGTGATTCTGCCAGGGTCTGATCTGGGAGAGAAACCTCCCCAACTCTGAGGAAGGTCATAGGCAACAGTGAAAAATAATCATGAGATGGAATCAACAGAAAAACTCTGGCAATATGAATAACCAGAGTAGATCAACTCCCCCAAGGAATGACAAGGTAGATGAAGCACAAGATCCCTTGCATAAGCAAATGGCTGAGATGTCAGAAGTTGAATTCAGAGTCTGGATGAC
>CAUYON010133317.1:0-64471 GCA_963573935.1 Arctocebus calabarensis
CTCCCCCCCTGCACACCTGCTGGCTCCTCTCCCCCCTGCACATCTGCTGGCTCCTCTCCCCCCCTACACACCTGCTGGCTCCTCTCCCTCCTACACACCTGCTGGCTCCTCTCCCCCCCTACACACCTGCTGGCTCCTCTCTTTCCCATACACACCTGCTGGCTCCTCTCTCTCCCTGCACACCCTCTAGCTCCTCTCCCTCCCCTACACACTTGCTGGCTCCTCTCTCTCCCTGCACACCTGCTGGCTCCTCTCCTCCCCCTGTGCACACCCTCTAGCTCCTCTCCCTCCCCTACACACTTGCTGGCTCCTCTCTCTCCCTGCACACCTGCTAGCTCCTCTCCTCCTCCCCTACACACCTGCTGGCTCCTCTCCTCCTGTACACCAAGGATATTGAACTTAGAAAAACAAAACCAAGAGAAGCTACACGGGGCCCACCATGATGTCTGTTCATTCTGAACCAACTTTCTTCAAAGCAAGGGACTTCTGGGGCTGAGGATACCACCTGGTAGAAGTGGCCTTTTAAGATTCTCTATAATGTTGCTAAGTGAGAGCTTCAATTTTATTTGAGAAACACATGGTTCAACAAATTTCCACTTGAAATTCTTTTAGGCAAATTAAGAAAAAGTAATTTGCAAATCTCTGCAATTCATTTCACCAAATATCTTTAAGAAGAATGTGCAGGAGTTTTCCAAAACCCTAAACAAGCATGGTTTTCCTTTCCTGCTATTAATAGAGAAATATCTTATTACAGTTCTGTGAACAGAGCCAAAATGGAAAAAAATGAATTTTAAATGATATTAGGGTTTCCAAAGAAAACCACAGAACAAACTTGGAGTGAAGGCGATAATGCGTCCCTGTTGTACCTTGGCACAGGCGCCAGCTTTTGCAGTGACCATCTGGGATACGTATTGTCCTAATGAGGGTGAGGGCACCAGCTCAGAGCAGAGCCAGGAGGCTACGTAGTTCCCGTGCCAGCTGTGATATTTCCCAGCATGAACGTTTTTCCCTCCAGCAAACCAGCATTTCAGCTTTTACAAGGCATTTGGAGACACCAGCAGTGTTGTTCATGCTGTGTTCCAAAGGTCTAAAGTGATGCCAAAGTAATAGTCAATATTCAATAAATATTTACCTGCTTTTAAATATTTATACAATCAATAAATATTTAAAAGCTAACCATTTTCTGTGATAATAAAAAGTTCATGATGCTTTGGGATACCTTTATCTTCCCTTTCAGACACTGAAGTCTTAATTTATTTCCCTAAGAACATTTCAGGTGTGTTGGAAGGAGGAGTAATTCATCAAGTCCTATTAAATTTATACATCTGAAAAGCACTTTAAAAGGCACTTCTGTTACTACCACTACTGCTAAGAATGTAAAAAGTTAGATTAAAGGAGTTCATCAAAATGTCTTGGCCCTCACGCCAAAAAGGAATAAAAGGAAAAAAATAAACTGCTCTCAAAATTAAAACATTTTGTGTTCTAAGACACCACCAAGAAGGCTAAGATAGCCTTAGAATGGAGGAAAATATTTTCAAATAATTTATCTGGTGAGAGACTTCTATCTAAAATCCATAAAGAATTCTTCCACCTCAGTAATGAAAAAGCACCCCTATTAAAAATAAGCAAAGAATCTGGATAGATATTTCTCTACCGAAGGTACACAAATGGACAATAAAGCACAGGAAAGGGGGTCCAACATAATTAAGGATCAGGAAAATGCAAGTTGAAACCCCAATGAGACATCACTTCATGCACACGGCTGGTTATAATCAAAAAGATGCATGATAACATTGCCAGCGAGGACGTAGTAGGTCAGAGCCGTGGGCACTGCTGGTGAGCACGTGAGGGCAAGTGTCCTGCCCCTTAGGACAGCGCAGTTCCACTCCCAGACGTGAGCCGAGGAGTGAAAGCACATTCCATACGACAGCTGAACACAGATGTTCATGGCGATGCCGTGATAGCTGAGAGCAGCAATGTCCATCAACTGATGAATTAACAAATTGTGGTATACCCACACAGTGGAACATTACTCGGCATGCAAGGGAAGAAAATATTGACCCAGGCACAGGTTGGATGAGGCTTGTGCTGAGTGGGAACAGGCTACCACCAAGGGCCACGGAGTGTGTGATCCCATCCCACGGGATGTCCAGACAGGCGAGTCTGCACAGAGAAGGCAGGTAGGTGGCTCTCTAGGATTTGGGGGTAAAGGCAGAGCGGAGGGAAAGGAGGGTGACATTAGTGGCGTGGAGATTTTTGCAGGGTGATAAAAATGTTCTGAAATTGATTGTGGTGATGATGGTTGCACAACTCTTTGAATATATTAAAAACCATTGAAGTGTTTACTTCAAATAGGTGCCTTGTATGGTAGGTGAATTCTATCTCAAGATAGCTTTATTCAGAGAGATGCCTTGGCCTTATTTATACTAGTGACCTGATTAATATGATTTAAAGCATGGACATAGGGTGTACATGTTGATACAGGCTTGCAAAAACTCAGAGAATTGCAGAGTATTATTCTATCTGAGTCTCAGCATGAATAATACACTTCAAAAAAACAAGTTCAAGGGTTTTCTTAAGGATTTTAATGTCTGAGTGGACTCGGAATGATCGCTACATATTGTATTAGATTGCCATACTTATTCCAAAATAAAATAATTTTTATGCCATTTAATTAGGAGCATTGTGAAAAGTAAATCTCATTAATATATTTTTAATATTCAGTATAAAGTAGCAAATACATTACTAAGTATAGCCTCTTTCAAGTATTAAAATACTAAAATGTCTTATGAATATTCGTAACTATCACAAAGTTCCATTTAAAAGATACTTTCTACATAATTGGCTGTGTTATATTCCTTGTAAGGACATAGAAACAGTGTATATATCCAAAAATAAATACATGTACATTCCAAAATACATTATTTCATGAAACTGGTTTCCTAATATTTACACGCTAGGATCACATGAATTTGAAACTGAAAGGAACAGTAACAATTCTCATTCTGGCTGCTCCTTTCACACATAAGAAAACTGAGACCTAAAATGGCTAAGATTTTACCAAAATCATCAGTGAAAAAACCCATGGTTTGAAACCAAGTTCTCTAATTCCCAAGGTAATAATATTTTAATCATACCAAAATTCCATAAAAATAAATTACTTAAAAAGGTATCACCACATGGAGGAATACTAAATGTATAAGTCTGTTGAATGTTTCTATATTTGAATATATATCATTTGTTCATTTCTGTCATAGATGTTAATTTTTAATCTTTGAGTTCCTAAAATGCTGTGAAAAAGTCTGTCTACTCAACTGTTCATATATTTAACCTTAACCTCAACTTATCTGAGAACTTATTTTCAGGAAGGATGAACAATGCAATTAAAATA
This sequence comes from Arctocebus calabarensis, assembly GCA_963573935.1. NCBI lineage: Eukaryota > Metazoa > Chordata > Mammalia > Primates > Lorisidae > Arctocebus > Arctocebus calabarensis. The sequence continues at coordinate 3,392 of CAUYON010133317.1, forward strand.
CAACATGGTAACAATTTAATCAAATTGTTGGATTCCCAGTGGTTTAGGAAAGCCTTCATATAGATGAGCAAGGATATTCCCCAGGAGGAAATACAACACTGCATTACACTTCAAAAAAACAGATTCTTTACAAAACCTGAATTAGAAAGAGCATCAGCATAGCACCCACCAGCTCCTGAGAGAAGCTTATGACATGGTTATTTTTAGTGGCTCTACACCCCTCCCCAATCCAAATCTCCCTGGAGTCGCCTTGTTACAAAAATTACTTGTTTTCTCCTAATCAAACCTTCAGCTAGCTCCAAATCTGCTGCTTATTGATTTCGCTCGGGTGTGAGTTACTAATAAATAGATTTACATCTGGGGGTGATGAAGATCTATTTATATTTTAAAACTCAGGTTCCTTTTGCTCACAATTTTGCCAACTCCTGTAGAGAGTGAGTATGATCCTTCCCTCCACATGCTGCCCTGTGCCCCAGCCTCTCCTGAGAGCTGCTGAGGTCCCCTGACCCCCTACATTCCAGAAATCAAGGGTCAGCAACTGGGTGCTCCCCTTGTGAAAAGCTGTTGACCTCTGGGAAGGAGCTTGTAGAGATCTGAGTGTTAATTTTCAAAATGTGACTGGGCTTGATAGCAGCAACCTCACCCCATCACAATGTCCCTTGGAATGTTTACTGGTCGGGGGCACAGAAGTCATCTGTCATCGCTGGTCAGTGGTGCAAGAAGCTTGTACTGTGCCCTGGCCTTCCTTCCTTGGACTCAAAACAAAACAGACCACCCGCCCTCATCTCCACACATTCAGATTTTCATGTGTTCAACATTCATCAGGGGCCTTCACCTTCAATGACATGGCCAGCTCCCAAGAAATTGTATTTAACACATGAAAAATGAACAGCAGGCCCATTTTGCCCTGCCTTGTTAACTGAGCGCTATAGAGTTAGTGTTTGGGGTATGTGCACATGTGTGTCAATTCTTGGAGCAATACTTAGAGACACTTAAAATGATTGTTCTCCAAAATCATAAAAAGGTTTAATAACACACTTTAATATAATTTCTTAAGCATTTTTAATAAAATACAGATATATAATTATAATTATCAATGTATATATGTCATTTAATACAATAAAAGGCTAGTCTTTGAAGTGACATGGTGATTAATATTTACAATAAAACCTAAAGGAAACAGCTTTTGTACAATATTGCTGAATTTTACCAAAAAAAAAAAAGATTAATAAAAATTTCCACTCATATTGTGGTATCATCTCAAATTACCAAAAGCAAAAAGGGAAACACTCTCCTTACTAATACGTGGGAGCATGGTGCATTACTCTTCCAAGACAGAAAACTCTCTTCCCCTGAATTATGCCACTCACTGTTAAAGCCTTTTCCCAATTATCAAGCTGTAAATACTATACTCACCATCTTTTATAGCTATGGCTACTGCAAATATTTCATTTCCCTTCATGGTAATTTAAATGTAAGAATCAGCACTAATTTGATGAACTGCAACAAAGCCCAAGAAGAAATCTGTCAGTATCTAGAAACAGAGTCAGTCCTCCACACCAGCAGAAAAACCAGCCAGTCAGGAGCCACACCCTTCCGCAGCTAAACTAGGAGTGAGTTAAAGCAATTTAGTTTAGCAATGAAAGGAAATTACATCTTTGTGCTTGACAAACGCATGAAATGTAATGGTTCCATGTGCAGATACATTGTCTCACTTTCTTACCAGGAGGGCTACAATGTATTCTTAGCCTTTTCTCTTTATTTTGTAAGGTTAGCTATCAAAGTTACTTGTTTTTAACTCTGCAGCTGTGTGTACATTATTTTAGGGATTTAAAAAAAATAATGTTGCTGTCTTCATTTCTCCAGTTCCACAGTTAAAAATGCTGTTGAGGTTAAAAGTTTTACAGTCCCTTTAGCGTAATTAGTATCTTCCTCCCTAGTCCTCCAAGAGGGCTACAGAGTAATAGGCTTTGGCCTTTGCACTATAACCCCCCAAAGACGGATCGCTGGAGACAACCTCTGGAAATTCCTTACAGAGTTATTTAGCACCGTAAAGGCCCAGGACCTGCTTTGGGGGAAGACTCAGGGATAACGCAAGGGAGGGGAAGGTTTCAATTTGTAGGAGTTAAATAAATAGCACAAAGGCACTTTTCCTTACTCATATCCTATGGGTCAAAAAGCTCACAGCAAGATGAGAAAAATATCTTAAATGAAAAACCAATCATACAAACTTGAGGGACAGGTGAAACAGTATTCCTCTTCTTAGAAAAAGACATTTCTCACCACATTTGAAGCATTTGAGACGGATTTGTTTTCTTTCTGCCATTCCAGCCATGCCATATATCCCTTCCCTGGCGAAAGCTGAATTTGAAAATGTTTATAGAACATTTTTTAAAAGCCTATTTGATAAACCAAATAAAAGGAGCTCCAAATCCAAAATACTGGGAATTTATTCTCTGCAGATAAGTAAGTACCTCATAGACGGCCAATGGAAAATGAAGAAAGAATCACAAGCTGTGTCCCACCTTCCCTAAGAAAGTGACAATAATTATGGGCTGTGACTTTTAAAGACGCGAAGTCATACAGTACCCGTGGTGAGAACGAGCAGAAGGAAAAGCTAATCCTTCAGGATTGCAAGGACCTCAGCGCTAACACTGAGACTTCAGCTGGCCTTTGTGTTGGAGGCTCTGACCCCGTGGGCAGGAGAGACAGAAATCAGAGCATAGGCTGGTCACTGCGGGTTATCATCACGCAAGGGTGAAACTGCTCGGAGCATTTTTCTGATAAATTAAGTTATAAGTCTTCATCTGGTGAGTATCGTTGCCAAGTTTCAAGTTTACCTTTTTGCTTCTACAGGGGTCAGAGGACTGCGGGGGACCCGGGAAACAGACAGCGACACCCCCAGGCTGCGTCCCCGGAGCACCCACCGCACCAGACGCCGTGTCCCCGAAAGACGACGGCAGCAGCCACGTGGGCTTCACTTTCTCTTACATTTTATAAGCTACCGAAAGTTTCTTTCCATATCGCTTTTTTAAAAAGAAGACCAAGAAGGAAGGACAATGCATTAGGCGGATGCGCACGCGGGTCACCAGGTGCGGTCAGACCATGTGCGCGGACACTTGGGACGGCGACAGAGTTAAGCTCCCCAGGGTCCTCGAGTCGAAGAAGCTGTGCTGGGCGCCCCCGCCCAGCAGGTGTACTCCCTCCACGGGGGCCAACATGTGCCTGTCGGTCGTGGTCCCGCTCGGGGAGGACCCCAGGAAGCTCCCTTGCGACGAGACCACCTTCTCAGGGCTGGCGGCCAGCTTGGGGGAGGTGGGGAAGTTGTAGCCGTACAGGGCGCAGGGGCTGTGCAGCCGGAATGTGCTGTAGGAGCCCTGGGGGGTCTGGCTGCTGGCAAAGGCGTTGCTGGGGGGCGAGGGCATGATGTACTGGAGCTGGGGGGACATCCCCGAAATCTGCATGGACAGGCTGGTGGGCGGGCAGCTGAAGGCGTCCCCGTCGGTGCCGCCCACAGCCACGTTCACCGAGGAGCCACTGCCCACGCCCACGTAGGACGCAGTCCTGGGCGGGGCGAAGGCATCCCCGGCCTGGCCAGACAGCCGGCTGTAGGTCTCGGCCAGCGCCGAGCCGTAGCGGTTGAGCGCCAGGCCCGGGCGGGCGCAGGCGGGGTAGTCGGCCGGGGCCAGGCTGCACATCTGGCCGGTGCTGGGCCCCAGGTGGAAGGCCGGGGAGGAGCAGGAGGAGCCGGACAGCAGGTGAGGGTGGGTGGCCGGCACGCCGCTCCCGGAGCTCTGCAGTAGGGCGGAGGAACCCGAGTTGCCTGCAAGACAAGTTAGATGTGAACCACCACCCAGACGCCTGTCCCATCACTCCCGTAAATAGCAGCTGCTCCTGAGGAGCTGGTGACAGGGCAGCGCGGGCTGCAGGGACGCAAAGGACATGGTCGCGGCTGTCAAGGATTTCATAATTTAACTGCGTTCAGACTGAAATAATTTAAATGAAGCTTTTGTCAATATTTTTAAGGAAAACTATCTCCCCAGGGATTAACTTTTGGCAACAGATAGGTCACTTTCATTTGGAATTTTCACATTTTCTCCCTCAATTAGCTTTCTCAAGATTTTCTCATTACGATACATGTCACAATATACTGACTTTGCCAGCAACTTTATAAAAAATAAATTTCATCTCACTCTTTCTTAGCAAAACTTCTCTGGGTCAATATACTTCCTTCCAAGGAAAAAGAAGTAACTCAAAGGTAAGGATTCAGTCGTCAAAGGCACGACATTGCCCCAAAGAGACCTGCGCTTCTCCTGGACACGTCCAGCTGCCCCTGCAGGGCTCCCTGGTGTGGTGAGGCTGTGAGTAGTGCAGGCCTCCCATCCAGAAAGCAGGTTGTTGGACCTCAAGGGAGACACAAGGCAGAGGCCCAGGAGATGGACAGTCCAGAGAGGGAGGCTGACCTGAGCCCCATTAACAGTGATGGGGGCTGGCTCTCCACGGTTGGAGGTGCTGGCAGGTGGAGGGGAGCAGCCCGCAGAGCCAGGCAAGCAGTAAAACCTTCACTGCTCTGGCCACAGCACTTCACGTGGCTTCTCAAAACAACCGAAAAGCCCAGTCCAACCAATGGCAATTACCTCAAACCAGCACTGAGTTCTCTCTGAAGGACCAGCCTCATGGTGGGGGGTTGACTGCTGCTGGAGTAGGAGTTCTGCTGAGCAGACAGGGAGGCAGCTCCCCGTGGAGAGACCTGGGCTCTGGTGGGTGGGAATGTCCAGCCTGAGCCCAGGGAGGTCTCCGCAGGGAGCCTGCCCAGCTCCTCACTAACCCAGCTGCCAAAGAGACAGAAAAACACAGCTGTGGAGAAGGGGAGACTGAGGCAGTGGCTGCAGTTTCTTGGGACAGGTACCTGGCACAGGAGCCCACAAGCCCTCCTCTAACTTTAATGTAAGATTTAAGGATGAGGTCAAGTTCATGAAATAATATAAACAGCCTAAAACATCCAAGACTTAACCTATGACCACAAAAGCCATTTTTCCTGGTCTATCCCCATAACATGAAGGAAAAAAATGGACCCTGGGGAAGAGGCTGTGTTGGCGAGGTCCCCACTGCAGGTGCAGGTGATGACGTGTGACTGCAGGTGCAGGTGACGACGTGTGACTTCAGTGCTCAGGCTCAAGGCAGCCCAGAGACCCGTGAGTTACCTTGCTTGGGAATTCCAGGGATATCTTCAAAGGTGAGCGTCCGTAGTGAAGGTCGCCAGAACGCGTATGACTCCACCAGCGCTTCCAAACCCATTCTAGAGAGAAGGGCAAGGGTGGAGGTGGACAAGAGAGGTCTCGTGAGGAGTCCGTGGGGCTTCTGCAGCCGAGAGCCTCTCCGTAGACAGCGTGGCATGGGCGGTGCCCCCACAAAGCCCCCGAGCTACTGGCAGGAAGAAGCTTCAGGATGCGCCACCCTTCCGTCCCCAGGAGCGTGAGAAGGTGGAAACACTCAAGACGTTCTTGTGAGACTCAGCTGACCTGAGGGGGTCTAAAGCTGCCCGAGGGCTGCACTTGGAGGGGAGAGAGCCCACTGTGGCTGCTGCAGCTTGTTACTTCTCCCTCTGGCGGGGGAAGATGTTGCCACAAAAGCACACCCCAGAAAGCCACTTCTTTTCTAAGTGGAATTTCTGCCCATAATTAAGCCCAGAGCAGTACCTTCCAGAGATCACTGTTGTCTCTTTCAGGCACAGCCTGCACCATGTCCCACACCGCCAAGCTGGTCCCCCCAGGGCCATATCTGTGTGGGTTTAGTAACAGTATCAAGTTCATTTTACGGTCCCCAAATACACTTAACCAATGGATACAAAAGATAGGAAAAGCTCATTATGAACCATTTACATGACGTGCATACATCAGAACAAGAGTCCCTGGTCTGAACACACATGTAAGTCACCTCCTACCAAACTAAGCAACTCTGAGCCTTCCCTTCTCATGTGGGTGACTCAGTCTTCTCGGCCCTGCACTCCAGACAGCACCCCAGGACCCCGAACTCTCCCATCAGCCACTGTGGCCCTAAGCAGTGGTTCATCTGGACACACTGCTGTTCAGGAAGCCTGCCTCCCACTGTGGGAAGTGCTTGCTTCCCGGGGTGTCAGGCACTACTCAGACGTCTCTTGTGATTGTCACGCATCTTTAATAGCCTAACTGAAGTGCCAGCTCCTCCATTTACCCTGGGACCCGAGTCCTGAGCTGTGACTGAGCACTGGAGAAGAGTGCCCAGGCCACCCACTGCCCTACAGACCCCAAAAGTGAGAGGTCTGCTGGGGAGAAAGCCACCTCACATGGCCGTCCTGTCCTTCTGTCTTGGGTTCCTCACACGAGATTTGCTTCCTTTGGGTCCAGGCTATCATCCCGCTAACTTACTGATCTTTGTCCTCGCTCTAAGCAGAGCGTGCCCACCCCAGCCTGTGACGGGGGAGGCAGCTGTGCAGCTGAGGGTGGCGCTGAGCGTTTGCAGATGCACATGGGACTGGACTCAGGGGCTGCTGTTTTGCAGGCACTTGGAAGAGATGCCCACAGCCAGGACGGCACCAGTGCGGGGCTGTGGGCAGAGGGGACACGCACCAGCTGTGCCGACCCTGGTGACAGGAAGACAGGGCCTGGTTTCCGGCGGGGGCACTATGCCCCAGGAAGAGGGGTGCACCAAGGACCCTCAATGGGGCCACAGAGCTGGGCTGGGGCTGCAGCTAAAACTCAGCATCTGACCTTAGTCAGTGTCTTAACCGCCATGGTCCTCAGTTTCCCACAAGTGACCACAGGATTACAAAAGCTCTGAAATCCCTCCCAACTCTAAAGTTGCTTCTAAGTGATTTCTTTTCCAAACCAGGTATGTTATCTGCGGCCAAACTACACGCCAAATGGATGATCACACTACTGGGCCATGTTTTCTGCATGTTCACGTGTGATTCTGGGCCATGTGGTGGCCTGGGCTGCCCTCATGCACGTCACCGTATCCACTGCTGGACTGGGGAACATGGTTACCCTCTTTTCAATTTATGCCAAAACAAAATTGTAATGACTTTCTAGAAACAGGATTATTTTAAATGCAAAAGAATGTTAGCACACAGCTTTTCACTGCCACACAGATGTGCTTGGTAATGGCAGTTTTAGGTATTAAAGGCGCAGAGGTGCTGCCGAGTGGCTGGGGCTGGCGGAGCTGACTGAGGACGCACTCTGAACTCAGGGGCCACCGGCTGGAGTCATGTGCACACACAGACCGTAAGCCACACCCTTGGAGAGAAGCCCCTGTCGGCAGGAACCATGGCCCCATGCCACGGAGGTATCTGATGGTGACACCCAAGAGGTCTGACTTGGAGCTGTCCAGGTTTTTTCTGAGGCTGCTGCTTCACACTACAAGTTTCAGAAAGGATTTCAGATATTTTGCAGGAAGCAGTTATAAAATATTTATTAGCTGAATCTGGACTTTTTTAAAAAAGAGTTCATTTTCTGCAGTAATGGAGACTTTTCCCGTCTAGTTAAAGAAAAGATAAAAGGCACCCCTGCAGGAGTGTAGCCAAGGCGATAATTTATACAAGATGCCTTTGAACAATTTCCACGTTTTATCACCACCCTAATTTATGCTATCAAATAGCCCAGTTTATTTAGCAAAATGGTTATGTTTTTCCTGAAGTATTTAAAGAGAAGAAATTTTTGTACCTTCCTGAGTAAAAAATTTTATAGGGTCAAACCTGAGGCCTGACTGAAGAATGAAACTATTCTCAGCACATAAATTCCCTCTCACGTAGCAAACGTCTTGCAGGAGAGCTTTTAAGGGCCGAAGCTACTGATTCCTATAAAAGAGGCTGTGGAGCCGTAAATACCCAGAAAAGGATAATTTTTAATTAAAGCAAATTGTTTTATAAAGTTTAAACAATCACAAGACCATGTTTATTTCTTGTCCTGCTCTATTTGTTTATTTCATGTATTGAGGGGGAAATAAAAATAGTTTGCTTGAAAAACAACTGTGCCACAGAACCAGGGTAATAAAGAAACATATTGGATTTTTTCCCATGGGCTTTCTCTCTATTAATATATTTTTAAAAGTCTACCTTCCACCAAGTCTTATATAATCTAGACTCTTTTAAAATACTACATAAGCAAGAAATGCTTAAACATGACCAAATTCTCTCTTCTCCATATGTGACTTTTGCATGTATCAATAGAAAATGTTAAAACCAGACTTTTTAAAAAGAAAAACAATGATTTACAGCTATGTAGCATTACCAAGTGAGCAGTAAATAACTTAACCTGTAATAAGTATGAAAAGTAATTTCAGCAAGGAAAAAGTTGAAGCTTTATTTCCCTAGCGGAAAGTCCTGCACAGACTCACCCCATGTGAGCTGTTTATGTGGAGCAAAATTAAAAAAAAAAAATGAATTTTATCAAATATTTTTTAAAACCTTAAAATTCATTGTCTTCTGAATGTCCCTAAAAAGTGTCCAAGTTTTGGAGTCAAGGAGGAAATAGTAGCAAGTGCCATGGATGCCCCACGGACCTATCCCTGAAACAACGATGGATATGGAGACGTACACACCAAAGTTAGCACCGTGGCCTCAGGGTACCGAGCAACAGGGCTAGTGGTTTCTTTTCACCAAAGCCACTGATTTTTTTCACTGCCCAAGTTTAAATGACCCCGTATCTTTCTACTGTGCTGACGTATCCAGACTTCTTCCTAAAAGTTTGTTGCACGCATCTCACTTTTTATAGAAAATTCATTCACTATTACTATCTATCCAAAAGGTACTTTTCAAAATATTTTTTAATTTGTTGCTTTAAGAATGCACTGACAGGATATAAGCGGGGTGGCCCCGGGTCTGCCAGAGGAACCTACAGCTTGGACACAGCTCCTGCTTGTAAATTCCCGAGCCTCAGTGCTGCCTCCCTGAAGCTTCAGTGAGTTTCAATAAATTCCTTTTCTGCTTAAAAAAAAAAAAAAAAACTGAAAGTAACACAAGACTATTAAGTGGAGAAATACTATTTTGCTATTACAAAACCACAAGATGACCCCATCAGAGGGCCTGTCAGGGGAGCTATCCCACAGCTTCTCTCTGTCACCTCACTAAGAAGCCATCATCTCTGTTTTCTAATGTGGGACTCCAACGAGTAAACTTTTTAACATAAAAAGCAAATTTCTCCTCCATATTAAAGCAGACATCTAAAAAGTAATGACATAATTTTAACACAACACCAACCTTTATGAGCGAGGACCACCTGCCAAGCTTTCCCCAGAGTGAAGAAGTTGGAAAGAAGCCGTCTGTGCGTCAGGCTCTCCAACTCACCTGCACTGAACCCAGGGCTGCTCCCCTGTCTGCAGTTTAGATGCAGTTTTCCCTCAACCGGTGTGGTAATTAAATGATGCCACTAGATATCGAGATGACGACAATTCTCTACACACACTTGCATGTATTCTGAGAAAATCTCTCTGTCACCTACTTTGCCCAATGAATCAATCCAAGGAATGAAGGGTCTGGATTATTCTCCCTCTAAATTTTCAAATAAAGTTGTCTCTAAAATAATTAGGGTCATTTGACTTCATGTGGAAAGAGCCTATTAATACCAAGTTTTCAAGGAGTATTAGAATAATTTTGAGAATAAAATAATAAAAATTGCTCAAATACTTCTTTTTAAAAACAAGCTGCTTCTAAAAACATTTCAATCAAAGCCTTACCCTGAAAAGGCATTTGGAGAACGTGAATCTATTATTACTCTTTATTACTATGAACAGCTATTTTAGAAAATGTTGCGCTGAACTGTATTGGAATAGAATCATATCAATAAATTCAAAAACTCTTGGCAAGCCAATGAGGGGATCTGCTTCTTGATAAAGGGAACAGAGTGGAATTCATTACTGTAGCTCTCCCACTTAGTATAAACACCATAAAACACAACACAGAAAATAAACAAGTGTGTGGCTGTCAGCGGAGCCAAGACAAATTTGGAAACTAAAGAAAAGCTTTCTTGGCAACAGGGAATAGTTTCATATTCCAGCTGTTAACGTGTTGTGCAGAGACCCCAGTACACTGCACAGAATCAATAGATAGTTGTTTCATCCCTAAGGCAATTCAGACCAGTAGTGGAGGCACAAAGGGTATTTCCCCTGCACCTGCAAACCCCATGCAGGGAGCACCCTGAGAGCTCCAGCTCCATTCAGCCTCATGCACTAGGTTTAGTTCAGGGCACTCCACAACACGACACCCCAAAAGCAAGTTGCCTCTGAGGCCTAACGGATTAGCAGGGCGCTCCACAACACAACACCCCAAAAGCAAGTTGCCTCTGAGGCCAACGGATTAGCAAATTTAAACCCTTACTAGAAATGATTTCAATAGCATGTCGGTAAGTTGATCCATTCAGTTTGTAATGAAACATTCACAATGAAAAAACAAACATACTTATCACAACCAGAATATTTCTCACGAAGACCCACCTGTTACGCCCAGAGTCGCGGAAGCCTTTGGCAAATGGATTCCTATCTATCTTCAAGCGAGTAATCTGCAGAGTAGGAAAACAAACCACGTCAGATGTAAGCCAAGGTTCTTAAAAACAGAAATGACTGCAGAACTACAAATGATTCCAAAATTAACTGTTAAAAGATTCTAACATCTACCTTCCCTCCATTCCCCAGGTATCATAATATCCTACCAGTAAAGCTAGAAGGACATTTCAGAAATCATCTAGAACATTTACCTAGTAGGAAAAAGACACTTCCTAACTCCTTTTCAATCTGCATAAATACATAAGCTTGCTTTGCTTTCAGTAATTCCTGGAGATTCTGTTGATAATTTGCCATGCATTTTGACAGTCCTCTCTGAACTGAAGTTCCTGCAAAGGCCAGAATGTAGTCTGACCCCGTCCCTCTCTCAGGAGAGGTCATGTGGGACGGGAGCATCCAACCTGCACATAACAGCTGTTTCTATGCTTGAATATTATTGTTCGGCTCCCAAGGTGCCTGCCCTTCTTCAGAATTAGTTCACACCATGTAGCACACATACTCCTTTAATTTTCTGCCTCTGTATTTCTCTCTCTCCTTTCATCTTTTGGTTCTCATTGGAGAATTTTAATCTTTTGTCTTTCACCTGCACATCCTAACCTGTGAAGTGCTCACAGTGGTGACCACTACTTGGAGGGTCTACTGACATCAAATCCCACACTCCATGGAGTAGAAATCAAAAGTGCTTTAATTTTAACTTTTAATGTTTTAAAGATAAATTTTATTGTGTTATATTTACGGTATACAACGTGATGTTATGAAATATATAGGGATAATGAAATAGTTCATATAACCAGAGTTCTAATTTATGGACTCACAACCAGCTTCTTGCCCACTAAGACACCACCATTTGGGGGAAAAATTGTTACAAGTCATCTAATCTCCATTTAAAAACTTGTATTTTAGTCATGCCCTCCTGAACTGAGCATTAATAAGTAACATTCCATCTGTTTCTCACCAGGTCTCCACTTTGCCCAGAGGTATTCACAGTCTATTCTCTAAGAGGCACATCATGCTTTGCTTTCTAAATTCCTTGGTGAAATGAACTCTGCAAAGTTAGTGAACACACTGCTGATTGCACCACCTTGGCTGAGGACAGAAACTGCCGGATAACACCAAGACAAAGAAAGGCATCTTGGAAAGTGTCTGCAGCCCCCATGCCACCCCCACATTCTCAGCCATCTTCCAATCAGCCACACAACACTTCAGACACATGTGCTCCATATGAAACTGTCTTGGGATGTGGATAAAACTACACTGTAAATGATATAATGAAAGGGTCTGATAATTAATTCACTGTGTCATTCTGTAGTTGAAGAAATTCTTCTCTACAGATCATTATAGCTTGATCTTCTATTCAGAATTTCAATAAATTGTATACAACTAAATAACTTAAGTACTCATTTAAAATAGTATTTAAAAGAATATAGATTTATATAATGATGCCACGTCTAAATAGAGACACACATCATAATTACTATTGTTGTCATTTTTATGCTAACGTCACCATATTAACGTCACCACTATGTTTGCTGTGCTAAGTTTTATGCATACTAGTCATGTAATTATCAAAATAACCATGCATAGCTATTATCCCAATTTTATATTTTCTTTTAAACTAAGACTTAAGTAATTTTCCTAAGATTGTATTTTACTAGCAGTAGAAATGGGCAAGGACTCTGGGTTGCAGAGCCCATGCTATTAACAATTTGGTGATTCTGCCTGCCAATTTTCCAGAAGTTCTTAAAAATTGTAGCCAGGAAATTTAAAAGTGAATATGACTGCTCTTTATCAGTATCAAATTTCCCTTCTAATTTTCACCATCTTAATCAACTCATCAATGTTCACAAACTGGCATTAGTCACCAACATGTGCCACAAGCCCATGACACCACCTCTACTGTGCCAGAGAAGGTGGCTGAGAGTCATACAGGGGACAGTCAGTTTCTGTGTGTGACAGACAGAGATGGAGACAGAGACAGAGGGAGACATAGAGAGAGAGAGAGGGAGAGACAGACAGAGATAGACACAGAAATAGACAGAGACAGAAATATGGAGAGAAAGAGGTCGGGAGAGACAGAGAGATGAGCTGGGCTGTTGTAAGGTAACTAAGCACCTCTACTGCCTGCTGATACCTTACTTTTTTACCCCCCAAATCACTTTCTGCCTGTAGTTATCCCCCTGGTTGTTTCTGGATCTTCTAAAGCACCTGCCATGCTCCTCCCTGAACACTTCCATCCAGGAGGGACAGCCTTGCCCAACAGCCCTAAGGGACAGATGCAGGAATTCAGACCTCCCCAGAAGCTTTACAACCACAGAAACCCCCAGGGAGAGAGAATGAAGACTTACATGCTTAACCAAGATGTATATAAAAGTAAAGAGAAGTGGAGACCTAAAACAGTTCTGCCGATGGCTAAAATTAAAAACATCAATTCTGCCCCAGAGCACAGCGGCCTGCACTGCGGGGACGACATCTCTGCCTCCAATTCAGTTCTCTACCTACTTGACACACACAAAATGGCCTTCAGGAAATACAGATGTGTACTCACACACAGAAGACGTGCTTCACTTCTCAAATGTTCTGAAACTCTACGAAAGGCTTAGTCCACATGTGATCTCTCAGCCTGCAAACTTGGGGTCACCCCTGTCACAGGCACATCCACCCTGATGGGAGTGGCCCCCCTGCCTGAGCACCCACACAGGACAAACGCTTCTGAAATATTTACCATGGTTAAGTGAGCTACCAAATCTCCTGCTCTACAGTATGATGTATATTTTACATGCCTATTTCCTAGGCAACAAACATGCTTTCTAATTTTAATTATAACATCACAATTCCATATCTCAAAGTGGAAAATAAAACTACGCTATCAGTCACGAGACACATTCTTGTCTAAGGAAGGCCTTACTAGAGTAGCCTTACGTCCTGAATAAAGAATTATTTTATTTATTTTACACACACGCACACTTTGGATGTCATAAATGGCAATGCTTGAAGATAATCCACAACATTTAGACGTAGTCCTATTTACCCCTGCAATGTAAAGTCTAAAAACCATGGCAATTTAGTCACAGAAAAAGATGGAGACTTTACATCTTTTATATTAACCTGGGTAGAGCTGGAGAACATTCTCTTTAGTAACTTATCACAGTATGGAAAAGCAAGTATCTACTGTACTCAATACTAATATAAAGCCAGGAGATGACCTAACACACGCTCACGCAAGAGAAAAACTCAATTCAGTTCAAGTTGGGGGGTTGGGGGTGATGGAGGGACTCCCACCTGACGGGCAGAATGTGAGGGTACATGGCACACTTCCTGGGTGAGGGGCACAACTACGACAGAGACCTCACCTGACAAACACAAGCATGGTAACCTAATTGTTTGCATCCTCATAATAATCTGAAATTTTTAAAAAATATGCCGATTCTGAGAACAGTACCTGCTGGTTCTGGTAGGCGGTAACAGTTGTGAAGACGGTTTCTGCAAATGAGAATGCCTTCACGCCCTCCCCAGACGGAATGGGCTTGACAGGAGAAAGGTCGTCCCCACAGTCTTTGCGGGCTACATGCACTCGGGGCTGGTACTTGTGCATGGAGTGGAGAATGATCTGTAAGAAGAGAGAAACCAAGAATGATATGCGTGAAGAGAGAAACCGAGCTTACCAGGCCCTCCGCCAACCTCAGCCCCACGGCCACAGTCAGGATGCAAGGGAAACTCGGGTTGGAAATCAGCGCTTCCCAGGATGCAGATTTTATTCCAATTTAATAAGACAGATCAGAACTGAAGACAGAGAGCTAGGAAGTTTTTTGTAAAATGTACACAAAATACAAACTAAAATCACTATTTTAGTGAAACCCTGTGTACAACCACATGAATTTAACATCAAATTTTCTGTTGCTAAAAATACAAGAATAAATTCTTGAGCAGTTGATTTATAATGAGCCCAACGGAACAGAGTCCAAACCAATAAAACTAAAAATGAGACTGAAATGGTTATTCAAATTGCACCACAGACCTCCACTAGAAATAAGTATTTGCACACAAGGTTTTCTTCAGAGGGAATTTTCCCCAGTCTGTGGCTACACGCATCTAGTCAAGGGCAAAGGGGAGTCTGAGGGCACAGCGGCATGTGCTCTGCGAGGCTCACGAGGCTGTTGGCCGGGACAGTGTCCCCGCCTGCATCACGGCGGCTTCTAAGACTCAGGCTCTTGGAGGCGGAAACGTGGCTCTCTTGGACTCTGCTAGGGAATTCTCCCTCTGCCCAGTGATTCCACTTCTGACAATTTATCTGAAGGAAACAGCCCCAATTCAGAAAAGCTTTCCATGGACAGAGAGGTGCATCACATCCCTTCCAACAGTGGAAAAGCTGCAGTATCTCAGTAGAGGTGAAAGGTGTCTGGTGAATACTTGGACCCAGTGGTGTTTTATTTTTACAGAGATGTTAGGAAAAGAATAAGTGAGGGGGAAACATCCTGCCTTCTGAAACAGAGGCAGTCCCCTCCCCTGCTTGACAGGCAGAGTTTTATGGGACTTTACATTGGACGTATTTAAGTATGAAAGAACTGGCATTAATACTCAAATTTATAGGTAGGAAGCTAAGGTCTAGACAAGCAAGACACCTCTGAATCCCCAGGCCAGGCCCCTTGGCCCCTGCTGGCCTTCCCACCACCGTGCTGCTTACACGCCTTCACCGTGAATGTGCATTTTGTGGCAGCCCCTCTGCCATACCAGTCCCAAAGAGGCAGTCAATTAAGCCGCACTTCCCTGACTGGAGTCTCAGAAGTTTTGACTTTAGTGTACTCTTATAAACAGGAACAGCAGACAACCAGCACTGTAATAACCACTGTTAGTGCTGACCCCAGTTTCCCCTATTTATCCCTCAAAGGGGCATTCACTTGAGGTCTCGGGGAGCTAGAGAGTTTAAGAAAGACCTCTTCCTCTTCCCCAAGCTAAGGAACAAAATGTCAGCAGTCAGCAAGTAACAGTGGACCAAAGGCAGGTGCATAGCCTGTTCCAGAAGATGGACTAACCTGGAGAGAAGCGAACAGGGACGGCTGGGCTGCTGCTGCCTAGTCAGTGAAAAGTAGGTCTTGTCTCATGAACACTCTGCTCTCTCAAGCACATTTTTCTACATAGTTATATACTTTTAATTTTATTTGTTCATATCCTTACTATATTTCAAAATGACTTCAGGCGGGATGTGCTGGCCACAGAGTGGACATGGCTGAAGTGCTTGCTGAGGCCTGCTGCTGTCGGGCAGCTGCCAGTGACACTCTGAAGATTGTTCAAGCAAAAGAACCTATTTTCAATATTACCTATAAAAATGTAGCATATCCCTAGAATTGTGTAGGGAATACCAAACAAGCCTCAGTTCTTCTTTGTAAGAAAGCATTATTGACTTTTGGATGAACTGTCAAACTTCTAATAGCGAGATAATGCTTAGTTTTTTCAGTATTTAATAGAACAAGTAGAACCAGGAGGGCTTCTGGCCTCACAAACAAGCAGACCATAGGCGATGCATGGACCATGGTGACAACATCCACCACGACACCTTCCACACATGTCCTACAGACCACAGTGACGTCCACCATGACACCTCACCTACACATCCTAAGATCTCTGTTCTCTTTAGGGTTAGACAGAAGAGTTTTTTTTTTTTTTTAGCCTTACCCATTAATCCACACAGCATAAGGATCTACGCGAGTAAACCCAGGGTGCCTTCCCAGGTACAGGATAATCCATGCTTTTCTAGTTTAAAGAGGTTAGAATAGAGTCACAAGCAGTATGACGCTGTTGACTTCGGATGACGAGGTGAGTGCCTGAGGTCTGGCTGGCAGGCCCATCTAGTCTTACAAAGGAACTCAGTAGGAGGACACGCCCTGCTGCCTGGACACTTTCCAGATGACCTAAGTTCCCATGGTGGAATGTGTCCAGCAAAGGACCATGGGCAGACAGCAAAATGTGGTTCCCTGGACGTTTTGGAGAGAGCTGGTACTGACTCAGGTTGGATAGCAGGGGAGCAGCGAATCCCAAGCCCCAGAACAAGGCAGCCCTGTTTCTGTCTTACAAGTGATGCCACATATTTAATACAAAGCACTACCTACTAACACACTCGTGTGACCCACTCTGAGTGTTACGACTCCAATATAACCCACGAGAAGGCCACGCCATAGAGTGGGAGTGACATGCCCACAAACACGTGTGCCCTGCTTCAACCATCGCAGTTCCTCCACCAGCAAGATCCCCACACCCTCCTGCTCAGGACACGGGAGGAGGCCATGCAGCTGGGAGCCGCAGGCTGCCTGCAGGCCCGGCTGTAGCCATCTGGGGTGCTCCCTTCCAAAGCACCCACCCCTGGAGGAATAAGTCCTGCTGAGCTTAAGGGGCACTGTTCCCTGTTAAATGCCTCCTGATTTTTCAGGGAAAGGCCCATTTCAATGTTTCCTTTCAGATGGGAATTCCAGGTGGACAGGGAGGCATGTATAAGATAAGAAGGAATCGCCCGCCAAGCACACTGACGCCCACACATGGCCGAGGGTCAGGACTGCTCTCTCACCAAAGCCCTGTGCCTCTCAAAGCATTTTTAAAGCAGGAAAGAGCCCTTTCCCTCTTCCATTCTCTTTGGCTACTAACTCGCACAGACATGCATTTCCACCATCTGCAAAGGCAAGTTCCTTGCTTTTGAATTGCACAAATATATCTTTCTCCCTTTTCCCTCACACATCACTTACCCACATTTACCATCCTGCCACAACCTGAAAGAAAAATTTCACTAGAGGACAACATACTTCTCTAGCTTTTGCCTGTTTTCTGCTATGCTTCTGATTTGCCTAATAGTAAAATATTTTTTAATTATTTAGGGTTAAGCAATAGAATTTCAATTTGTAATCTATTCTTTTGTGTTTTAAACAAATGCTACCTAACAGTTAATTTTATGGCAATTTGGCTAGGACCCAGATATTTGGCCAAACATCAGTCCAGATGTTGTTGTGAAGGTGTGTTTTTAGATGAGATGAACGTTAACATCAGAAGGCTTTCAGCAAAGTAGATGACCCTCCCTCATTCAGGTGGGCCTCATCAAGTCAGCTGAAGCCTTAAGAGAAAGCAGGCTGGGTCTCTGGGGTGGGGACCTCACAGCAGACTTTGCACAGACGTACCGGGCAGGGTTTCCTCCCTGTCTCCAGCCTGCCAGCTGCCCTACAGATTCTGTAAGCCCATTCCCTGAAGTCAATATATCTCTTTCATTCTCTTTCTTTCCCCACCCCCACATCCCATTTTCTGGAGAATACTTTTTTTTTTTTTGTAGAGAAAGAGTCTCACTTTGTTGCCCTCACTAGAGTGCTGTAGCGTCACAGCTCACAGCAACCTCCAGTTCCTGGGCTGAGGTGATTCTCTTGCCTCAGCCTCCCAAGTAGCTGGGACTACAGGCACTGGCTATTTTTTTGTTGCAGTTCTGCCGGGGCTGGTTTTGAACCCACCACCCTTGGTATATGGGGCCAGAGCCTACTCACTGAGCCACACGTGCTGCCCTGGAGAATGCTGTTTTAAATAAAGTCTACTGAAATCACAAAGCTAAGATCATATAAGTGGATAAATTGCTAGCTATGTGTCTAGTATTCAATTCATTAGATATTAGCCATAAGGCCAATAATTTGAACTAAAGGAATTAGAACTGTAAAATGATCACAGTAATTTAAATTAGTAACAAGTTTATACTTTCTATATGATATATATAGTTTTTAGGCCAAATTATCTCCTTAAATGATACACTGTTAAAATGTAGAACTCAGAAAAGTGTAGTAACTTAGGGTTCTGATAATAAGTGCCACTAAGTGGCATTTAGCCTAAAATTTTCTATTGCCATAATAACCAAAACCCCCTCAATGGATGTTCCTCCAGTCTGTAAGTCAGGGCCTTGGAGGCATAGAAGAAAGCAGTGTTATTCACTGAAGTCAAGTGAACAATAACTGTTGCAGCTTGACTACACTAGGTCATAAAAATAAAGAGTAAAAAGATGGGAAACAAACAATGCCCCAGAATAAAGGATATGAAGTTGGAAGAAACGAAACCCACTATGCTACTTTTCTGTTTTAAATGTTAAAAGGCAGTGATCCATAGACGAAGATGCATGACCACGAGAGATCTCACTGAATGAGCCTTAAAATACTCAGACACTGCCTCTGTACCAGTGAAATTTGGCCTCAAATGTTTTCATTAAGGTCAATTCCTGAAGATACTGTCCAGTAACTTGCAAAACATATCCCGTCCTGTCATCACTATGCTATTTGATTGTGACAGTTTGCATTTTTGTCTTAAAAGATTTGCTCATAAATATGCTATCTTTGACACCCCTTTGAGAAATAAACAAGTTGGCATTTGTTTTATGTATGATATATTCTTCAAAAGGCATTTTAATCCTGCTGCAATCAAAACCTACTCAAATAACAGAAACCTAATAAAAATGCTAACTTTGAACACAAATCAGCATGTATCCAGAGTTACTTATTTATTAAAATAATAATGTAGAAATCTTGCCTAGGAACGAAACTGCATAAAAATTAATAAGGTGGCAAAAAGGACTGTATTATTGAAATGACTGAACTTTGACTTATGTATCATGTTTCAGCAGTTTTAGGAATAAAAGGAATTATTGTTGTAACACATTTTGACACATTAGATGTTATTACAACACAACTGGGAACTTGCAGAGGGAACACACGAACGGCATAAGCCTGGCGATGGCGGAGAAGCAGGAGGCTCAGATGGGAAAAGAGGCCGCACGCGAGAAATCATTATCCCCATGACCCAACTCCAAAGTACTCGCAATACGATAATTAGCACAATATAATAATTAGTCACAGCACAATAATTAGCACCTCGTGGGATTTCACACAAATGCAGCAGCTAAAAAACTGTGTGTGCCCTGGGTACTTTCACTCCAAAGCCAACGCCGCGGAGGCGCAGTCTGTGCGAACACAGACTTGACTTTGCGCACGCGCACACGCTGCCAGCCAGGATTCGGAGGCCACCTGCTCACTCCGGGAGAGGCGGCGCAGGCAGACACGCCACTGCGCAGACGCGCAGGACGGCGCGCACTCACGTGGCCCTGGTCGTCCAGCTCGTTGTTGGTGAGCTTCAGCTTGTCGAAGCTGATCACTTGTCTCATCCAGGTCTCCCCGGAGGCGGGCGAGTCGGGGTGGATGTACACGCGCGGCGGCACCGGCGAGTCCGCGTTCCCCGCCACCATCCACTTGGAGCTGTGATACACGTACCTGCAAGGCGGCGACAGCGACGGGCGCTCAGCACGCGGGCTGTGCCCGCCTCCATGCCCAGCTCAGCAGAATCACACAAAACGTGTTCTCTCTCTCCCTCTTTTTTTTTAGGTCTAAAATAAATTGATTTCCTCTTGACACGCAAATTAAATTTCAAGCATTTTTTAAAAACTGAGCCAGCAGTGGCCTCCTGGCAACTCAGAGCGAGTGACACATGACGGACTTAGTGAGAAGTACGCACGTCACCACCACAATTGCAAGTCTCCTAATTCTTACGACCCTACCATACTAGACGGAGCATCTATATCCTGACATTCTCCATTTTTCATCTGGATATTCAACTGACACGGAGAAACTACTAGCTTGTCAAGGTCACCTTTAAGTAAATCTCAAAAACCCTGGAGAGTTACACCTAAAGTGTCCAGGCCTCCTTCAAGATCAATTCCGGTCTCAGGCTCTGTGTAGGCTGAGGGGACAGACGGTAGAAAGGCCACAAGATACTGTCAGAAGTTTTAGGAACTCATATCTTAGTAGGGAAGAAGTTCTATCCATTATTGCTTGGAATTATTTTTTTCTAATGCTATGACGCTATATATTGAGCACAAAGCATTCAGTTTAAAGAATTTGCTATCATCATAAAATGTAGATCTTCATTTAATGCCTGTATTTCATTCTTGACTTTCAAATAGTTTTCAAATGCTGGCAATTAAAAAATAAATCAAACTTTGAAAATGATGGTATAACCTATTAATATTATTTTTCTAATTAAAAGACAAAACATTCTATTCTGTTTATATGTCAGATATATTCTGTAAAAATAATACACTTAAATCATAATGTTTCAAGTAAGAAATAAGATCTTAATATTTTACTCTCTTTTCAGATTATCATTTATTAATGTTAATTTAAAATAAACTAAACAATTAGAAACTAGTGTACCAATGAAGAAAAGAGTGCAAAATAAAATTATAGGCTTAGATGTTTTCCTTCTATTTGTGTGTTAAAGCATACAATTTAAAGCCATAATTCACAGATAGTCTCAGAAAATTCTGTATGGTATACAAATTTCTTTTCTAAAGAGCATGAAGCATTTTTATTTCTGGCGAAACCCTTTGTTTCATTTCTGGCTGTGGATTGCACTCTAAGCTCAATATGCCCTCTAGTCTTTAATTCCTTTTTCTTGGGAAAAAAATGTAGAAGTCATAAAATTAAAAAAAAAATCATAAACCTTCAATTGGTACAGTATAATTTCAATAAATATTCCTAACTGTGGGCCTTTGTGAATATTAATTTTACATTCTCATAAGTCACAATCATTTTTAACTTGATGAAATACCACTCTCTGACATCAAAGAATAAGCCAATTATTTTCCTAATACTGCTAAAAAAAGTTGGAAAATAGAAATCTTAGAAATGGGAGAAAAAAATTGCACTATGGAAATGAATTGGGTTACTACCAAAATAAATAGACTAATATGCTCTATCAAAACCTTGAGAAAGTATGCATATTGAATAGTTCAAAATTCCATACCCACTGAGAGTAAACACTACGTGTGACACATTCTTTATAAAACATTCTAAATGGAAGAAACAAATTTTTTCTTGAGAAGCAATGTAAGTGAAAGCAGATTCATGTTTTACAATTTGATATTTTAAAATGTGGCATCTTAATATTAATTTGTGAAATTTCCCTGCCTTCTCTGAAAGTAAATAAGAAACATCCAAAATATAGGGAAAAGATCTGAAGGAAAGCAAATAGAAGGAGACTTAGAAGACAAAGGGATCATATCTAAATGCTTTAAGAATTATCTTTCTCAGCACAAACACAAATTAGAATGTGGGTTTTAAACTAATATATTTAAAGAATGAACTTCAATACCTTGTAGCTTCTGTCATGTAGATAATTTTAGCAAAACTTCCTATTGAGTTAAAGTAAGTAACACAACCTACACCCAAAACAAATAATAAAGCTGTCCTTTTCATTACTTTTTCACAATATTTCATATATCCATGTAATAATTACAATCTGTGTATTTTTGACAATATAAGCCTGTTTCCCAAAACCTCTCTAAATTTTTAAAAGTGTTAAAAAACCTGTTTAAAAACATCTCTAAATTTTTAAGTGTTAAAAATCAAATTTGATTTCATTGAAAAACTTACTGAACATTGTTTCTTAAAACAACAAAAGATGACCAATATTTAAAACAGCATCTTATGATTTTCCAAACACTTAAACCTCCTTATTTAAATGTTAACATTTTTAATGCTTCAAAAATAAAAAGCATTACTGAAAATTGCTGATTTGCTTTCTTGTAGAAGAGCAAAGGTTGGTTTGAAGAAAGTATATCATTTCAGCATATACTTCCTGCCTAATTATAATTATATTCTCTTTCAAAATCCAAAAATTGTAAAGATTTTTTAAAAGTTATTGTATTAACTGCCAACTAAAAAACACAAGAAAGGTAACAATTAACTAGCCGTTTAGAGATACCATAATGGCATAATAAGTTATAAGATTTTATATTTCTTTCTTGTAGACAACCTTAAATAGTTTTTAAATTAAAAAAACCCTACAAACATGATCTTGAATGTGACAAAAGGAATTTATGTGAAAATCAAAAAGATCATGAAGAAAATATATCTTTCAATATAATTTATATCTACAAATTTTACATAATGTTTTCTCTCAAAATTCTAAGAAAAATGTGAGCTGACATAAAATGGTATAAATGTGAGCTGATATAAAAGATGCATTTAGTTCAGCAGCACCAAACTAGCCCCATTTTAAAGTCCATAATACTTAAAAACGTTACTATAGCTATTAAAGGCAAACAAAAATTAAGCTCCCACATTTGCAACAAGAGAAGGCACCTTCTGGGCTGCTGGAACCCATGGGCGCTGGATTGTGGATCTGGAAATCCACAGCCTCTGGAAACAAAGATCTGGTCCTCACAGAGCAGCCTAGAGACCCAGGCGGGCTCTCACCCTGCCCTCCTCATATACCTGTATCTTTTGTTGTCCACAGGCACGATGTCCATGGCGATGTAATACTGCTGGTGGGGGTCTAGCCCAGAGATCTTCACTCTCATGGCTGGAAACATGCGCCTGTTTGTGCGAAAGAGTGTTTGGGGTTTTGTTTGTGATTAAGGGTGGAGACTGAATCAGCAAAGAAACCTCTTGAATCTCTACTTTTACTAGAGCAAACTTACAGCATTCACTTTGCCAATACAATTCAAGAAGTCAGAACACAACACGCATCAAAACTGAACTGTTAAAATGCAGTCTGTCGCCCCCCATGTGCATTTCACATTTACTGAAATTTCAGCACAAGAATTGCACACTGAAGGAGTCACAGCTCTAAGGAAGGTACTTTGTTTTTTAAACAAGATGCATATTTACTTCAATAATACAAATAATAAAATGTACCAAATGGCAGAAATAAAAATTTTGAATTTCTGAAAGTGATAAAATATATTATAATGTGAAACTTTAAAAGGGTTATAAAAAACCCACAAGGAGCCAATGTGCCATGCTATAACCAGACAATATGTTCTTTATTGAGACAGGACTTCCTGTCTGCAGCATGGTAAGGGTGAAGTGCAAAAGTTGCTCTAAATTTGAAAGGTATAGTAAAACTTCTTTATTGAAAGCAGAAACTAAACACAATGTATATTTACCAAATCATTCCTCCCCCTCCACCATACCTCAAAAAGGCTGTCTAATTTAACCACACACTGAAAACTTTGCTAATTAAAACAAAGGAAAATCTGCATTTTTTTTTTTTTTTTTGGCTTCTCAGAGATATATATCAAAGGAGATGCTTAAGCAAACAGGACTATCCTTTAAAAAAAAGGCATGGTCTCCAAGAACACAACAGCAAATAATTGTGTATTAAAAAAACAAATGCGGCAGTTCTTTTTAAAATTTTTTCATCTCATGATTTATGTCTAGGACCCTTCCAGTTAATCTAATTTTTGCTAATTTAACCTATAACACAACCTTTAGTACTGTTATTTACCAATTTTTTTCTATAACAATAATACCATTAAAGGCCTCTTCCAGAGAAAAGAAAGTCCATTATTTCTAACTAGGCATGAGAACGGTTTAATATGCTGGCTGTTTTAGTGTTATTTCAGTGCACCTGTAAGATAAAAGTCTTTAACTATATCCTTTATAAGACAACTGTTGCTTTGTGTTGTTGAAGATTGAATTTGAATCATTAATAAAAGCTCTGTGAAAATGTAGAAGGTAGCATATGGATTCAATAAAATATGTTTTTGTAATTTCTAATAAGTTTGGATACTTTTATGCTATCCAGGTTTTTACCATGTGTACTGAAAGAATTGTGTATGCTTTTTAAAGTTCCTTTTAAGGAAGTATGTTACTCATAGATTTCATTGCACTAAACGAACTGAAAACTTTAAAATGCAAATATTTCTGTGCCTACCTCAAATTAATATGATCTAGCCAACAAATTCATTTATTTTACTAACGGATGAATGTGCAATTTTCACAATTAACAATTAAGAAAAGATATAACGTCTTATAATTTTTTTTGTTTGTTTTCAGCATTCCTTACGTCCTCACATAATTACAGTGTTTGATTCCACTAGGGAAAAAAATTAAGCAGGTACTGTGAATTTATAAAAAGGACAGTTTTTTAAACATCAGGGTAATCATTTTTGCAGCTCTATTGATTAAGTACGTCTTACGGGTGATTCCAGTGACTTTTTATCCTATTTTAATATAAAAATAGCATAACCCGGCATGTTTTCATTTGCCAGGAAATCTTTTGATAAAAAGCCAACCTGGAAGCTTAAAATCTGAGAAAACAAACTTCATTTTAAACTGTGTTTTAAAAGAAAAAGCAAAAATAATGAAATTTGTACCCTAGTTCCAGAATTGATAACTAGAACCGAAACAAATGCCTGGGACGAAGTAAATAGGACCTCGGATCTGTAACCACACCATGGTCCACCGCGACACTGCAGCATCAGCGGCGACAGGGATTTTCTCCCGGGCATTCAAGCGAGAGAGCGCGGGCCTTCCCCTCGCTGACCGCGCTGGCGGTCTGGGAGCAAAGCAGCCGCTGCGAACCGCCGCCGCGGCCTTGTCTCGCCGGCCCAGCCCGACCGCGCTGCAGGCCCTTTCTCTTCCTAGCCCTCTCCTTGGCATTAGGGGCCAGGTGACGCGGGCCCAGGTCCAGCTTTACCTGCCCGCCTTGGTGATGATCATCTCGGTACCGATCTCGTGAAAGCGCTTCCAGAGCTCGGCTCCCTGCAGGTCCACGCGCGGGGCCTGGGGCGAGGGCAGAGGGGTCCCGGGCGGGGCCTGCGAGGGCGCCGGGGACCCCTTCGGGGAGCCTGCCGGGGACGCCAGCGGGGAAGAGCCCTGAAGGAAGCCGTCCTCACCGCCGCCTGGACAGCAAAGGGCAGAGAGGGGACATCCGTGAGGGCTGCAGAGGGGAGGCCGGCCGCGGAGACGGAACCCTTGGCGGGTGTCCAGGCAAAGGAAGTAATCAGGAGAAAAAGGCAAAGCTCTGGTGCCACTGGATCCTTCTAGCGAACACATACCCGCTCTTAGTCTAGCGAAGGGGCCCCGGGCGCTCTCGAGTCCCCCGCTCGAAGAGGCGTGCAGGCCTCCGCCCTCCCTGAGGAACCTCTGAGCCCCGGCAGAAGAGGTTGCGCGTCGTCGCCGCCGGGGTCCGGGGTGAGCTCCGGAGTCCGGAGTCCCCAGCACAACCCGCGACACGAACCGCCCCCACGCGCCCAGCCAGGCTCTGGGCCTCCCCGCGCGGCGGGCATCTGCGGGGCCTCGCGCTGGGCCCGGCCGAGGCAGCAGAAGGCCCAGCAGACCCCGCTTCCGCCCGCTGCCCAGCGGACAAGCTACGAGAGGAGCGCGAAAGCCGGTGGCCGCCGGTGGCCTCGGCGGGATTCCGGGACGGAAGGGAGCCTCGGCCACCCGGGAACCAAGTCTGCAAATATGCCGCCCTCTTCCTGGTTCGCACAGCCGCTTAAGGCGCCCGTTCCGGCTTCGGGGGTTGTGCCGTCGCGCCCCTCCGCCCCGCGCGTTATAAGTTGGAGAGAGAACGCGCACCCATTGGCCGGCCCCGAGGGAGGCAGCAGCTCACTAGGCGAGGCTGGAAGCCGCTTTCCACCGTCCATGGGTGACGGGTGCCTGTAGAGCTTTGCGCAGAACACCCGCGGCCCACGCGCTCGTGGCCGAGGTGGCCAAGCCGCGTGGGGACACCGCGCCCACGGACTCGCAGTGAGTCCGGGGAACGCTCCCAGGAGAAGCTAGGCGGGAAGGGCCGACTCACCCGCAGCCTCTCGCTCCGGGTCCGCACAGTCGGCCTGCTGCGGCGCCGCACAGTCGTCCCCCTCGGAGCAGCCGTTTTCGCCCGCGCAGCCGCGGCTGCAGCCTCCGTCGTCCGCTACTCCGGCCGCCTCCTCCGCGCCCACCTTGCGCCGCTTCTGGTGGAGCTGCTGCCGCTCGGCGCCGATGAGCGCCTCCACGGAGAAGGCGTGCGCCCGCAGGCTGAGCGCGCCGCCCGGGGAGCCGCGCCGCTTCTCGGCCATCGCGCCCTGAGCGCACGACCCGCGGGCGCCCCGCTCCCCGAGCGGCCCTGTCCCCGAGAGCCGCGCGTCCCGGCCCGCCGCGGGCCCAACGCGGACTCACGGCTTCTTCGCCCGCCGAGCCTCCCCGCGGCCGCGCGCCCCGGGCGCTCCCACCCGCCCCGCTTCCGCCCTGGACTGATGCGCCAGAGAGGACGCACAGGGGTAAAAACACTCTGCGGACACAAGTTTAGGGATTGTAATTGAAATTTGTTGCCTTGATCTGTCAGCACTTCCAGGCAGGAGAGCGGGGGAAGAACTTGCTCATTAGTGTCAATAAAGCCGCGTGGGTGGGGCCGGGACGCTGCCAATCACCGAGGCTACTGGCCAATCAGAAGGCGCCTGCCGCGCACAGCCCCGCCCACCCCCTTACAAGGGTGCGGAAAACCGGGGGCGAGAAGCGCCGCCGTCTGGCAGGGACGCGCGGGCTCTGCGCTCTAGCCGGGTCCGGGTCGGCCCAGCCCGGGTCCCCAGCTCTGCGCCCCGGGACCTGGAAGTGCGGAGGCTCCTGGCTGAGAACACCAGGGATCTTTCAAGGAACCTTAAGTTCCCGCCCCGTCCCGCGTCACTGCGCCTGACTCCAGCGCTACGAGTTCGGGGGCGGAGAGTCCTCCCGGCACCAGCCCTTTTCCCGCTCGGACGTCCGGAGCTTAGCAGCGCCCAGTGTGCATCTGCCAAGGCGCCAGGCTCATTGAAGTTTTACTCCTGTGGATTTTTCTTGATGGGACGGGTTCCAAAATACTTAACTCCTTTATGCATAGGGATGCAAACGTGGTGCTGACCGCTCGGTCCCTCGGATAACCCAGCAGGAAGACCGTGCCCCTGGCAGAGCCTCTTCTCTCAAAGACCGGTAGTTATTTTAAAACCTGAGTCAGGGGCTGCTCATTCCTACGTCTTCAATGATACGGAAACTTTAAACCCCCTTAAAACTTCTCAAAGTTAAAAAAGTTTTAAGATGCAATGAAATTCCCCACTAAATTTTTCTCTGTGATTTAATGTAATTTTGTATTACATTTATCCTGCTTTGGACAGTTTACTACATTTATCTCAGGCTTTTCAGGAGGCAACTTGTTTCTTTTAAAACAATTCAAAAGAACATAGAGCTTTTTAAATGAATGATGCCGAACATGTTTATGTACAGCGTTTTGTAGTTTCAACGCCACATTTGTTTAGGATTAACAAAAAATACGTTTCGCGCAAATAGAGCAAATCTTTTGTAGAAGCAAATTGATAATGAATATTACTATTAATATTCTCTGGTAAAATACACTACAAAATGTTGGTCTTTTTCCTCTCCCTCCTTCAGTCCGACCATTGCCCGCGCTCTGGCCGGACTTCTCGGCAGGCTGGGGTGGAGCAGCCCCTGGGAGCGGCCCTGCTGCTGGTGCATCTTGTCACCGGGGCTGGGGTGACGCGGGTCCTCAGTCCCGACCACACTGCTGAGCCAGAACCCAGCGGACACGTGCGCACCGCCCGCCAGGCCCCGCGACCTCGGGGTCAACAGGACTCTAATTTCCTTACTGGGAAGGGTTGTCCTGAAATGCTGGAGAGGCAACTCTAGGGGAAGAGTTATTTTGCACTTGTAAAAAAAAAAAAAAAAAAAAAAAGGCTTTGTAATAAGTCTGGGGCTGTTGGGTGTTGGGTACTGGGTGGGCCTCCAAACTCTGGTACCCCAGGTTGACATCACAGCCTGAAAAATCTGCCTCAAGCAGATTTCTGAAGCTGTTTCTGAAGCTTGGGGGAGGCGGACGGTAGAACGCAGGGGCCGCCCGAGGGCTTGGGCTGGGGGTGGGAGTGGGCTGAGGAGGGGGCCGGCCCTGCCGGAGAGGACGGAGCGCGCGCCTGGCCGGCTCTCCGTGACCGAAGGGGGAGCAACCTGCTGCCTCCTGGGGCCAGCTGTCCTTGCGGCCCTGGAGACTCTACCGCGCGGTGCCCGCGGGTGAGGTCGCCAGAGCCCTCGGGTATGCTCCGGTTCCAGGCTCTTTCCGACAAGCTCGGCTTCCTGACTCGAAGCCTCCTCTGCGGAGCAGTCCTTGTGCCTGCACAGATGACCCCAGCGCACACTGATTTAGGAAGCCCTGCCCGGCACCCAGCCCTCATGTCTTCCTCCTCCACTTGTTTTCGCTTTTACCCTTGTCGCAGACTCGGGCCCGCGTGGACACACGGGGACAGGCTCACCGAGGTCCGCGATGGCGGGTATAACGCGACGCTGTCAGAGATCCAGGAGTGTGCGGGGTGCCCGGGAAGGACCAGGCCTCGTTAGGACTCTAGGACTCTAGATGTAGGAGCCGGGGCGTCGCGGCCGCGCGGCCTCTCGCAGCCTGGAGCGTGCCTCGAATCTGACTCCAAGTCCTGGAGGTGCAGGACCAGCTAACCCTGACCACGAAGAGCAGTGGGTTCCGGGGATGGGTGCTGAGACTACCCTGACATGAGCAGGGAAGAAATCCCAAGTCGGTTGAGACGTGGAGAAGCCGCCTCCCAGCCAGGCCTCTCCTCAGAAGAGCCCCTGATGTGCCGAACCAGAGCCAGGCCTTTGCGCTCTGGGAGCGAGAGGGCACCTTCGCTGCAGGAAAGCTCAGCGACGCGCGGCCGCTCATGTGCACGTTGGTGCGCGTGTCCCTGTGTGTGTGTGTACTCGCGCGCACGTGTGCACCTGCAAGTGTGCGTGTGGTGAATGAGCGGTCTGTGCGGGGTAATGTGTGCCTCCAGTCGTTTTAGGCGAGAAATCCTTTCCCGGTGTGAACTCTGCTAAGGAAAAAGTTAACACCTGGATGAACTGTCAGGCCTCTTGCAAGAGCAGCCCGACTCTATTTGAAACGGAGTCAGCAGAGAAGGGCGGCAGCAAGATGCGTCAGCCGCAGAGCCTGAAGGGGCGGGGAGAGCGGCCTTGAGCGTCCAGGTCTGGAAAGTGGCGCACAGTGGAATCTCCTCTGGCCAGCAGGCAACACTAGCTGTTCCCAGAGCGGACTCATGAAAAGCATATAAGGTCTCTTCCTTTGCTTGATGCGGTTTAAAATTGGACAGATTATTTTTTTAAAACTCTCTGTTGGCCCCCACTGTGTGTCGAAGCCTGAAGTCTGTTTACACAGCATTGATACATCCTGTGTTTTACTTTTGTATTTTATTTATAAACAATTGTTTTAAATTCCGAATTTAAAAGCCCTACACTCAGGATGTCCGTCTCTAGATAGACTGATTTTTTTTTTTTATTTTACACTTGGCAATGGCACAAGAGTTTTTAACCCTAATGTTTGATTACCCAGACTCCGAGCCCTCACACAGGGAACTGAACCCCGCATACCGTACCGCAGAGGCTGCTCAGTGAACCCCGCATACCGTACCGCAGAGACTGCTCTTGGCCCCTGAACTCCGGGCACATTAGACGGTCCCTAACTTGGCCTGAACCCGGACTTCTTTCCCATGCATAGAAAGGCTCTTATTTTTAACTAAAGAGTAGCTGGCTAGAAATACAGAGACAGGCGGGAGAGTGTGGGCAAGGGCCGAATCCAAGCGTCAAGAGGGGCACTAGTTTGGCTGCATTCCTTTGTGATTTAATCTGGGAAGGAGCCACGTCCTAACTGGGACGCAGCTGGGCTCACAGCCGGCCAGGGCTCCCTCCGCTCCGTTCCTGGCCCTGCGCTCTTGCTCCCTCGTCCTTCTCCGTGCAGGTACTCTCTTCAGGCCTCTCCTTCTTGGTTGATGAAAATGATGTTATAACCTGTGTATTTACAAAGGCCTCGGGAGAAAGCCAAGCATTACGGGGCTCAAGGGCTGCGCTTCCGAGGACTTCCCGGCTGACACGGCCGGCGAGAAGCTGCGGAGTCCAACTCCTCCCTGCTCCGGGCGCAAGGACTCCTACGCACAGACCTCCCCTCCCAGCTCCGCCACTGTTGCATCTTCCCTCCCACCAACCCTTACGGTTCTCCAGTATGAGAACCAGGCTCCGTCCGAGCTCCGCGAGTTCTCTTCTGGTGTTGATTTCTCAATCAATGTTCACTTCTCGCCGGAGCTCAGGGAAGGTGCGCGGTTCTGGAGAGTCCGGTGCCCGCGCGCTCTGCAGGTAAGCTGCTCTTCATCCCGCTCCTTTCCTCCCTCCCTCTGCCAACACGCTCTGTAGCTTGGAGAGGGGAAAGTAGGGAGGGGAAGGGGGCTTCCGACCCAAGTCCTTGTGGTGAGGAAGTTATGAACTTGACAGTGACCGGAAGAGACCTCACGCGCTGGGGAATGAGCCTCCGGGTCCATGGTCGCTCTATCTGCAGCCCGCACTGCGATTGTTTTTTCACCCTGTGAAAAACACCTTTCTCTTTTCTTCATTTATTGACCCACATTCCTTTCACAACACTACACTGAGGACTCAGTAACAGAAAATTTTCAAGAAGGCTACACTTGTCTCTATCACTAATATCTGAACGAATACCGGCAGTGGGAAGCTGGACACTGCCCGCACGAACACCTCAACAGGTCAAACTGGACACGAATCAAACTGAGACAAGGAATCAGGAAATTAAATAATATTCTCCAATTAGTTAATGGACATTTTTACAGCCATGCTATATAAAATCATGCTTAAATTGATATTTAGAATATTCAGTTTCATATTCTTTGAAGTAAGTAGTTAATACTATTTTTCCCTATAGACAAAAATTGCCCTGAGCCTGCCAAGGATATAGAACCAAACGTTCCAATTTAGGCCCCTTAAAGAGTCAGTAGATTTGGTGTTTAGCTTTTAATAAAAGTTATTGCACTCTCTAATTGGCTGTAAGTTAGGTCCTGATCTCGTATTTTACATCAGTAGATACCAACAGTTATAAACGTGGAAATTTTGTGCACATTCATATAATCTGCTGAAAGTATAAACAATGAAAAATGTGCCTGGAATTTATTCATATTTTTGTACTGACAGATGAGGCACTTCAGTTTCAGCTGAATGAAAGAACTTCTAACAGATTAAATCTAGCACTGGAATTGAGCAAAAAAGAAGTGAGCTATTGAAAAATAGTGTTGGCGTTGGGAATGAAGCCTGAATCTAAAACCAGGAGCAAAATTTGGTGAGAAGTTATTACTTTTCTGCATGACTTTTGATTTTGTTTTCACTTTTAATTGTGTAAACTCTTTCATGCTTTAAGAAGTGTATTATGAACGATTAAACAAAAAAATGAAAGAGCTTAGGTTTCTTTCCCTTTTCAATGTATAATTCTTAAATTTTATGTAAAGTAAGATACCCATATGGGAATAGGTTTCTGAACTGAGTTTTCAGGAAGAGTCACATGAAAATCTTCAAGCAAGAGGCCAAAAAGTAGTAATAACAAGAATTCTTCTGAAACATATTGCAAATTACTACATTTCCAAATTCAGTCACATGAAGAAAAGGGAAGAAAAAAAAACTATCTCAGGCCATACATAATTGGTGATGTAAATTTAGATAACTAGCATTTCTAGAAAGACTTGTGCTTTTTTAAATGTTCACCTTTAGTCTTTGGTGCAGGCTCCTTCTCAAATTACATAAAATGTACTTTAAGAAGCACTCACTACCTGCTACAGATGTCCAGGAAAACTGAATTATGGAAGTCGGAAACATATGGCACTTGCCTTTTGCACAAGGAAGGTACATATGAAAGTTATAAATTTCTTTCTTTAAGTCAGCATTGTAAACGCATTTTATAGGGTTCGCAGTATGTATTACATCTGTAGGTTTAATTTTCGAAATATATTTTTTGAGATATTTGTGGTTTGAGATTCTAAGGGAAAAGACCTCATCTTGTTGTACTAGAAATAAAGGAAAAAACTAACAAATAAAAAATAATATGTGGAGAGGTAAGCATTTCTCTGTTATTTCCCAGCTGTTTATACTGAAGAGGACATCAAGTCACCTATTGGCAAAGGATTATTCACAGCACAGAAGGTGCCCTCAGCAGGGCTGGAGCTGCATTTTTCGAGCTCCTATCCTACAGCAGCAGAGGTAACAGTGAAGCGGAGCCAGCTTGAGGCCAGTACAGAAACCACCAGATTAAGAACTGGACCAGCAAATGCTTTCCAGAAAGAAATTCAACTACTTCTTGGTCTTCTTCTAAAGAGAATATTAGATTTAATTTTGATTTTTTAAAGCTTTTGAAGCCACATTTTTGATTGCAATAATGAGGTATTCAGTATTATCTACATGTGTCTAACACTATTAAATATCGGTGTATCTTCCCTTACACCCTCTGAGTTATTTAAAAACAATTCTTCTGATTTTTTACCTAAAGCTCCTTGTGTTATCTTTAAATTTAAATCTTATTTTGTGGATTTGAAGAGTCACTGCTCTCTTGTTCCAGTTTATCTGGAGAAATGTTCCGAGCTAGTTATGTGAATGGTCTTGATCAAGATCAAGTAAATATATACTTGTTTAAATACCCTAAAAGTGGGGCAGGTGCCTCCAGGTAAGGTAGAGGAAGGGAAACCATCCTCAGATTTTGCAGGGGAGTCTCAGGGCAACGTGAGACTGGTCTCCATTTTGTTGCCGTAGAATGAAATTTACTTGGAGAAGAAATAATGCAAAATAATAGCAGATGCGCCGTTCACAAGGCAGAAGTTTTATTTGGTTGTGTTTTGAATTTCCCCTTTGTGATCAATGGTTGCGCTGTCCTTGTATCGGTTCTCTCTTCCTT
The DNA here is from genome assembly GCA_963573935.1 of Arctocebus calabarensis. Lineage (NCBI taxonomy): Eukaryota > Metazoa > Chordata > Mammalia > Primates > Lorisidae > Arctocebus > Arctocebus calabarensis. The sequence continues at coordinate 36,458 of CAUYON010133317.1, forward strand.
TCCAGTTCCTCCCTCGCTGTCCTGGGCAGGCTTTTGATCACTCGGTCTGTCGAGGCGGCGAGAAATGCAGCATTTAACATTGTGGGCTTCCAGATGCACAGAGGGATCCCCCAGGCACAGAAAAAACTGTCAGATTGTTTTTCATCCATCTACGGAACGTTTGAAAGCAGGAGGCACCGGGAAATTTTCTGATTTCCTTTTTGTCCGTTTGAGGGGCTCCCTGAGCCCTCACCCTGTCCCAGGCCACTCAGCGTCCCCTCCTTTCCGTTTCTATGAGAGGCCCGACCTGACTGCCCTGGAAAGTAACCTAGTTCCGGTTTAGTGGGCTTATTAATATTTTACATGGTATTTATTATTTATTATCACTTAACAACTAAAGTAGCAATGAAGTAAATGGAGGAAGTCAGTGAATTTCCGGGGGCACCCTGAAATCCCCGGAGGGGATCCCGCTGGCAGAACTTTCAGAAATTGGGACGATTCCGATGAGGTCTCGCGTGTGAAATTAAAATCCCGTCTGGGTTTCTGAAGCTCGTATTGCTTTGGCCAATATCTGCTTTTTCTTTCATTTTGTTTCCGTTCTTTGTGGGGTTTGGTGCTTTTTTTTCATTGCCGAAGACAGCCTGATTTAAGGTTTGACTGGGACCTGCATTTCTGTTTAGAAGGTGAAATGTCCAAGTCATTTAGCCAAATTATTCCCCGACGGCTCCAATATTGCACCCGAGTTCCAAAGTCAGTTATTTTTATGTCTGACTGTATTTCAAAGGTGCAGGGACTGTCTTGAGTGTGAGGAGGAACAACTGACATTTGACCCAGGCAAAGCGCAGGGGTTCTGCGGCGACCCAGCGCAGATCCGCACCCTCGGGCATGTGGGGAAGTTCAGGGCCACAGCTCTCCACGGACAAGGGACCCTGAACGCGGCCGGCTGGGAGTATCCCCTCCAGGGGCACGCTGAGGAGACAGGTCTGACCACGCCTAAGCTGCTCCTAACCCCCAAATGACTTCGCAGGGAGACCCCCTCCCCAGGCGTGTGCTGCGAGGAATAAAAAAAGACGACGTAGGGGGCAAACTGGGCCGGCTCTGTGGAAACAGTGACAGTCACCGCTCTCCGCGGATCCCCAGGAGTTCCCCTGATTGCTGAGTCACTTGAAAAGGAGAATCGTCGCAGCCATTAAGGAAACGCTTTTGACGAGGAATTTTAGAAATTGAGGCTCTAGGGAAGATCTCTGGGAGCGAAGCGCCCTCCAGGGTCCGGGCTCCCCAGTAGCCAGTTCCCCCTCCCGCCTGGCCGCGCCGAGCCCACCCCCTACCCAGGGGCCAAGTGGTCATGGTCAGCGGCTGTCCGCCCTCGCCGTTTGTGTCCCACTAAGTCGGGATCTTCTCGACCGGTCGCCGCAATCGCCAGCAATGAGAAGGCCCAGGCCTGAGAACCGCCCGGCCGCCCAGGGAGCCTGGGGCTGGGCATCGTGGGTGGGAGAACGAACACGCCATCTTCCGGGCGTCGGTCCTGCACAACCCCACGCGTCCGAGCTCGCAGAGGACAAGCAGACCGTCGCGGCCCCGCGCCCCGCACTGCTCCGAGCCCCGAGGGGGGCTGGTGGCGCTTACCCGGACCCTCAGAAATGCCCGCGAGCTCTCTGGACCCAAGCGCACCGCCGCGCCGTGTCCCGGGCGAGCGCGGCTCGGGGCGGTGGGGCGGGTCCCCTGGGAGACCCGGGAGCACGTGGAGCAGAGGGGCTGGGACTGTCTTCCAGATATTCCATTGAAAATAGGTTCCAAGCCCGGGGAGAGGAAAACTCAGTCCCTATCAGGAATTTCACTTCCCGGGAAGCGCGGCCCCGGCTTTCGGCCAGCATCTCGGGTCAGTGGGCGGCGGGGTTCGGGGTGGGAGGGTGATGGGAGGCCAGAGGTGCGGCTGCGACACTGGGCACCCCTGAACTAGCCTGGGCCTCCGCGTCCCCGGCGCAGCCGCCGCCCTCGCAGCCGCCCCCCGGAGCGCGGGGCCCAAAGACTCGCGGGCAGGGAAGGAGGACGCAGCTCTGCTCACGACCCCCTAATACTTTTGCTTGGTGACCCTGACCATGTCCCCCACTTGACCTCCACAGCGTTACAACAGGGATAATAACCCGTGCTTGGCCAGCCCGTCCAGGGGTGGCGGGACCATGTACCCCTGGGGGGGGAAGGACTGAGCTTCGCAGACAGTCGGTCCAGCTCTGGGGGATGGTTCCAGTGCTGGTGTCCCCCCCGACCCCCCAGAAAAGGGCTTGGAGGCGCTTAGGTCCTTCTGAGCCCCCCTGCCGGCGGCTGCACTGCCCAGAGCCCCGCCAGGGCCCGATCACTCTGGACGCCCCGCCCGTGCCCCACTTGGAGCCGACCGGTCCGCAGGCAGCCGTGGAGCCCGCGACTCACCAACCTGGGCCGGGTCGACCCCGGGGGAGTTGGACGGACAGGGCGTCCTGCAGCCGCTCTCCACTCATTCAGAACCAGCAGGAAGAAGGCTGGCCCGTGGCTCAGGGCAGACCCTGGGGACAGAGACTCTCAGCCTCCCAATCCTTACACAAACACAAAGTCAGCTGGAGAAGGGAGCAGCCACGCACGTAAACGGGGGAGGCAATTGAAAATAAAAGGTAATTTGGATGGGGAACCGGTAAGGAATATTAATATGTGTTATTTGCACTCGAGTGTGAGTTAATCCCAGAATTTTAATGGAACAAACCAAAACAAGAATCACTTCTGTCTCCGCAAGCCGAGAATCTCCCAGTCCGGTCCCCAGGGCCATCGCTGTCACCCATCCTCTCCTCCAGCAGTGGCTGAGGCCCGGAGCCTCAGTGCAACCCCAGGGAATGCCACCTCACCACCTCAGACTTCTGTCACTAACGAAGTTCTCTTTGTCCCGCCCCCTGTTTTTAGAAAGGCACATCTCACAAGTGTGACTTATGTAGGTCAAACTGCCCCATCTTGTACCACAGGAGATAAAAAAATGAAACAAAGTAACCTGCGTATAGGGTCAGGGGTCATGGTCTAAGGTGGTTAGGGAAGTCAGATGCATGGTTATTTCTAAGAATTCATTTTAGAAAAATGAAACTTTTGGGGGCAGTTACAGTTACATTAGTACATGTTGTGGAAATAAGCTCGCATTTAGAGAAAAATTATTAGAAACAGCTGTGACACTAATGCTTCTAAACTCCGAGTGCGCAGGGCGCTCAGAGTCTACTTTTCATCATGGTTCCGTGTGCTCTCCACATAATGCATACTCTCTGTGTGTAATACAAGACACTTGTTTAATAAAGCACACCATCCTCTGTCGGGAAGATTTGGTCCTCTCTTCCTTTCCCAGTCCATGTGCAGAGCAGATCAAAGACCTGAATTACCTCTGTCTTTCCAAAGGCAGCCAGATGGTGTCTTGGTTTTTCTTCAGATTTTTTTTTTTTTTTTTTTTTTAGCAGTAGAATTCAAAGGACTAAAGAATCTGTGTGATGCTACAGATGAAAGCCCTACCCAGGTAAATTATTTTTCTTTTTAATGTAATGCATACCTTACCTTATTTCACTATGATTGAGAAATCTCTTGAGAATATATATATAGTAAGTATATAAATGGTGAGTAAAAAATTAGGACTGGATAAAATTGAAATCACAATACAGCATCAAGATGAGAGGAAAATAAGTACACTGATATGCAAGTGGAGTGCCAGACAGTTATTAAGGAGGACCATGAATCTGCCTCTGAGCTTCCTAGCAGCAAGGGTAAAAAGTGAAACATAATCCTTATCAAACATAAGGAGAAATCCTACCAGTTCCTTACAGTGAGCAATACATTCTCTACAGGGATGTGATGATGACGAGGCATGTTTTACATGCTGCTGCATTTAGGAAACCCTAGCTTCACTTCAACACACACAGACAGTCTTCTGGGATATTTTTACTTTGTTGCATATACATTACAGCTGCTTCTCTGCATAGAGGCAAATTTGGTGTCTGAAAAGAAGTTTGGAATCAGACCTACCTGGATTCTGTCTTTTTGGCTTCTGCAATAACCCTTAATTGACAAGGTGCTTGATTAAAATGCAGACAATTCTGTCCCATAGGCTTATAGACAGGATAGTCCAGAGACTGACAGCAAGGAAACTTTGCATCCATGTTTAGGCTACTGTTGTTGGTTATAAAGTCGCGAACAAACCCAAATTTTATTTCCTTTCTCCTTTTCCACTGTTGCACAGCATTCAAAGGCATGCCTACTTTGAGGCCTTGGAGCAAATGAGAATGCCCAAGTTGGGACTCCAAGACCTGTTGGTACCGTCAGGTCTGCAAGGCCGCCCATCGCCCTCTCTCCTTGTCTACAGTGGTTGAAGAGTGGTGCTGGTGTCTGGGGGAGAGAAGAGCTGAGTGGGCCAGTTCCTGAGGTTGCGGGCCCCCCCCCCCCGACTGTGTGCAGCAGCTGCACTCCTAGTAACAGTGAGGGTGGTAGCTTCTGGGCCACCTCGATAGTGGGATGAGTCATGGCATGAATAAGTCCCAAAAGAAGATAAATGTATCCGGATATTATTTTGGAGGGAGAGGGTAGGACTGGAGTTTTGCAGGTCCCTGCAGAAAGTTAGTATTCTCCTAAGTATTGGGGGTAGTGCGGCAGGAACAAAATGCACGGTGACATTTTTCTTGGCTCCATCCTTTCTCATCCTACCACTTCATAGGACTTTCAAGCTGAGCTTCTGCTAAGACCCAGCAGTGTAGGCTGCATGGAGTCCCTCTCTGCTCTGGGGCACCACCTAAGACTGGAAGGCTCTGGGGTGTGGTCTTCTCTTTCCTGTCTTTCACCTGCTTGGCACCAACTAACTTTCACCATTCTCTTCCTGCTAAAATGTGTGGGTTGATAACAGGTTAAATATAAATCCAGTGTATTCAGAGTATCTATACCATATTTCATAAGATTACTTACATTTTAGACAAGTACAGAGAAGAGAAGTATATGTGCATGTTTGACCTTCTCTGCTATATGGTAAGCCTCCTAGGGTTAGAGAGAACTCTCACGTTTTTTATGCATTGCTTGGTCAAATCTGGAACAACAGATAACTTGTTCCAGTTTGAGGAAGCCACATAACTAAGCTGCCAAGAACCTTCATGACATAACAGGGTGAGCAAGGACTTGGAATGAGAAGAGGGGCCCAAATCTGCTTGGCTCTGTCACCGGCTTAATAGCTTGAATATTCACTCAACACCCTTAGCTTCTACTTGAAATATTTATATAAGATATTCCAATGGTCCTACTAGCAACAACATTTTATCTTCCTGAATCCACTTTCCATCTCAGAGTGTCTTATCTTCCTCTGAATTAACCCTCATGGCATTTTTTGCCTCCCCCTTTAGGCACATAATACTCCTGCCTTGTATTAAAATTAGTGAAAACTACTTCTTCCCTATTAGATGTAAGTCCATGAGTTTGGAAAAGGCATCTACATTAGTGTTTCCAGCAGCCAGCTCAGGGTTTTGTGCCACTGTACTCGATAAATATTTTGAGTGGGTGAAAACTGACCTCTTGTTTATAACATCTACAATTTGGCTAATGCTGCCACAGGATGACAGAGAGGCTGAATGTTTAGGGGACCGGCATGCACGAGCTCCTTCTCTGCTAAGGCCAGCTGTCTTGTCCCAGTGCCACCTACATGCGGTCGTGCCCCTGCTTGTTTATTGGGCCCATGTTAAATGGTCCAGAACAAATACCAGCTCCTTTCCTTAGCAGGTACATAGAATGTAGCGGAAGGGAAGCAGTCTTATGATGGCAGATGCTGGAAGGATTTTTCCCACCGCATGAGGGCAGACAGTGGGTGCTGAGCTTGTCTTCCAGGGTGGCACGTAGCCGGCACCGGGCCATAGAGGCCTGCCTGCTCCCGTGGCCTGAGTTTGCTGCCAGGTTTGCTAACTCCTCACAGCAATCCTGGGGAAATGGAAGTGGGAAGAAAGACTGAGTAGACAGTTAAGCTCGTGAAAGTGTGTGCCTCTAGATTCTTCTCCTGTGATACATGCCATCAGACCACTCTCTAGAGCAATCTTGTTGGGAAGAGGATACAATAAATTCCCACAAAAAGTCACTCCCTTGCTTCTGCTTGTGAGGTACTTGGAACTGTGGCCCTGCCCCTCCCTTGGCCCCTGCACACACCTTACACAGGAGTGCCTCTGAGAAACCCTCTGTGCCTTGGCTGGCCCTGAGCCTCAGTGCTGGACAGAGGGCCCAGCCTTGTCGCTCTCCCCCCCACCCCCCGGAAGACTGATGCTCTGGAGGGTCTGCTGCTCCTGCTGAATGCTACCAGGTGCCGAGCATTCCCCTGCTGCTTCTGTTACTGATATGTCTCCGTGGTCAGCCCAATTTCCCAGTGCCAATGCTGGGTGCCAGCTTGGGTCTAGTAGGTTGGAGGCCCGCTGACAAGGCCTTGCTTGCCCCATCCTCCTGCTCTGGACTCTCCCATTTCTCCCCTGCCTAGCTCCACTCTCCACACAGCAGTGAAAGTCCCTTTCAGTGGGCTTATTCTTTTTGCCTGTTCTTTTTATTCATAACTGTCAAGTCCTAAGCAGTAGAATGACACTTCTATTCCCCTCTGCTTGTACCTGTAGGAAGCCCCCTTGTGTCCGAGGCTGGTCTCTGTTCCCCTTCAGGCCAGTTAGGTTTCCTTAGGCTCAATCAGATGCATATTTCCATCCATTTATCATAAAAATCTTTATGATAGGATGTAGCTACATTAATCATATAAATATTAGGCATATTTTTCTTACAAAAATATCAGCTTTCTAGAAACTGTCATGGAAATTACTGCTGAGTGCAGCATAAAATGATCCTTGAGTAGCAGTGGAATAACCCAGGCTTGGTCTTCTCACTTAGGAGACCAGAGTGGGGCAGATGGTTCTTCTGTTCGTCCTTCTTCCAGTTGGTAACTCAGTGGCCCAGAGTTTTGCTCTTTCTCATAGCTCTGTCATTTGGAACTTGATTTCCATGTTGGCTGTGGAAGGAGGAGAGGGTATGTGGGAAGCAAACCTGTTCTTAGTTACCCAGCCTGGAAATAGCACTGCAACTTCTGTTCATACTCTATTGGCAAGACGTCAACCCTAAAGCCCTATGTCCCTGCAGAAGAATATGGAGAAGTGAAGTATTTCTTTCAGCCTGGGAAAAAGAAATAAAGCAAGCTGATGGCTACCTAGCTATGTCTCCATCATAAGTGTTGAAGGGAAATCCCTCTCTTTCTCTGTAGTAGAAATTCCAATGCCAGTGTGTCCCTGGATTCAAATGATGGGAAAGTAGAATCTACTGTTTAATCAGGAATAAAAACTAGGATGAATTCGTAGGCCATTGTTTGGTTTCACTCTCATGGAACTGACTCAAGGAAAAAGGTCTTTTTGAGGTCAGGGAGAATTATATTCCATGGAACTGAAGCAAGTTGTCTGGAGGGAGATGAGGAACCAAAGTATATCCACTTATTGTGGAAACAGCCATATCAGTGTCAAAAGCCCTAACGCCGCCTAGTGTAGATTTCTATAGTCCTTTTATTACTAGAGTAGTTGCCAGTAAGTAGGGCCTTGGGAAAGTTTAGCCAACAAACTGTAGCAATATTCCAAAATCCAGGAATTAATTGCCTCTTCCCTGGTCTCTGAGTGCTAATACATGCTATCAGCACTCTGCCTCTTCCTCTGTCTTGGTTAACATTTTTACTGTATCTTTAATGATTTAACAGATGTCAAACCTTGTTGTTGGTTTGACAAGGGCTGACATGCTCTAGCTTCTTTGCTCAGGTCTGGTGCATTTATGAGGGGATAACAGTTCACTGATGTCATGTCCATGTGCTTTGATGGGAGTTCTAGTGTCCCAACTCCCCGCGGAAAGAGTTTTACACTTCTAAAGTGGTTTCAGCCTTCTTGTTAAGCTCTTATGCAATACGCTCTTGCATTTTACCTTCCCACTGAACAGTATATTGTAATATCCTTTAGGGTAGTTGGTTCAACACCAGCACACTCAGATTTTCCAGATGGGAAGTAGAGTACAGAAGTAATATGTGGTCCTTCCCTTTCTACGAGGGTCAATGGATGCTTAAGCTCATCCGTATTAGGTTTAAAATACCAAAACATGCCCCTTTGTGTTGTCTGTTCTTAGAACCATTGTATTTATGGTTTAAAATAGCCCCACATTATTCCTATTCCTCAGCTTGTGTGTTTAAGCCATCCTCCCAGTACCTTAGAGATGGCTTGAAGCACCCTAGGAAACTTCTGGCCAAAGGAGGACTGGACAGAGACCCACTGAATGCCAGGAGACACAAGTTGCAAAACTATACTGACACAGAGGAGACCTGGCATTGGCCTTCAAGAGTTTATAGCTGAATAAACTGGAAAATCAAAGATTGATTAACTGTGTTAACAGACCATGGCAAGAAGCAAGTCAATAGTAAAACCTGAAGGAAATGCAGCTAAAACATGTGGCAAAATGTCTAAAAGTGTACCAATGAGAGTCCGAGCTCAGCGTGGAGCCAGAATTGAGAGGCTGTTTCTGTGTAGTCTTTCACTTTCTGCCTGTGTGATGGGGGAGTTCTTTAATGTTTATGATCCTCCATTTCCTTACTGAAAAATGGAAAGAGTACTGTGAGCCCTGGCAAATGCATCAGCTGATCATGCAGCTTGAGTGAGATGATATATTTGAAATGCTACATAAGGGAAAGGCAAAGGCATCCCTCTTGAACGTTCCGGTTCCTTCTTCTCCTCTTTCTGCCTCCTCTGCACACTCCCTGCACATCTATGCACACCCACACACACACCCCTTGCACACCCCCTGCATAGCCATGCTCAGTGATGCACACCCGCACACCCCCACACACCCCTGCACACAAGCTTCTGTGGTATTTCCCTGCACCAGAGAGAAGGCACCAGCAGGAAGCAGCACGTGTGGGTGTGGGCATTGTTAGGTTGGTATACAATTGGTGCCCTAAGATAGTGTAAAAACAGAAATTTTGGTGGAGACCAATTTTCCCTTAAAAGTTTGCTTCTACCAGCCAAAAGCATTTATTTTGTGAATAGAAAGATAATTTAACTAGTGGAAGGTGGCACTTGGTGGTGACTTTAGACAAGTTATCTGAAAATCAATCTGCCAGATTACCAATTAGAGGATAACTGCCCAGTGTCTGCCTCTTACCAAGTCATGGGGTGTTTAATAGTCTTCTGACAGCACCAGGAGAGGCAGGGTGTGAGCCCTTGGCTGTCGATTGGGTTTAAAGGAAAGCTTGGCCCCTCACATTTTAACCCTTCAGTCTTGAGGACGTGCTCCAGCATTTGAAGAGTGGACCTGTGAGCAGTTGACATCTAATGGACTGAGCCTGTCAAATCACCTGCAGAAACTACTGAGGTGAACTATCCCTAAAACTAAAATTTTGAAAAAAATTCAACAATAATTCAGTGAATTAGTCATTCCCTAACTTGCTCAGAGTACATGATAGTGGGTTGAGGCGAAACTGCACCCCCTGTGTGTATGTGAGGAGGGAAAGTTACAGAGGAGTCATTTGGGCAGCTGAAACTTTCAAAACTGGGTGAGGGTTTGGGTCAGTTTTCAATTGTTTGTGCAGTTTGGAGGCAGACCTTTGCTTCTCAAACTCTCGGTGGGGTGATTTTTAAAACTTCCCACCTCCTTCGCACTGCCCCATGGTCCTAGCCTGTGCGACTTAACACCAACTTAAGCCACACTTTTCCTGCCAAGGGAACTAGGTAACACCCAACTCCATCTCCACTCTGGTCAGTGAATTAAACTTCCTGCTGACTGGCTTGGAGTTTTAACTTTATATCTTTGTAGACTAGAAATAAACAGTTTTCAGACTGTCACTAGCGCTGATGGTCCCTTAGGCATGTCTACTGCAACACTGTAAGTAGTGGTGAGGGAAGGATGCTTGACATTCAGACGTGAGATGCTTCCTGTGTGGCCGTGGGTGGGGAATGAGGACAAGGATGAGGACCAGGCCACAGATTGGGTGCTCTGAAGAATGCAGGTCAGAACGCTGTTCAGAGGGGCCCGCACGAGCTGTGACTTCCCAGCCTCCATCCTCCCTCTTCCTCAGAATTATGCCTGCATCTTACCTGGATGCAAAACTGTCAGAACAGAAGCTGTGTCCCTGGCCAGACTCCTCAAAGGGTGTTGTGGTCACCTGCTGGGTTCTGGACAGCAGGATATGAGCGGCAGTGGTGGCTTCTGGGCAGCCTCTGGTGGGGAAGCCCTGGCACACTGTCCAGCTGCCTGTGGAGCCGCAGGGAGGAGGCGTAGCACAGCCCTGGGCCTTGGTGCCTCAGTCTGAACGCACACGTGTGAAGCAAGGGAGATCGCATACATATTTTTAAAGACAGTGTTATTCTGGCATTTCATTTATTTTCTGAATCCAACGTTCAATGAGATAAGTACCAATTTAAGCATCCTGAGATTTTCATTAAAATACTGATTTAACTACTCATGATTTATTTCCTATCTTTTCTTTTTCTTTCCTGTACTTGCCCCTTTGCTTTTCTCCCTAGTCCTGACACACGTACAGTGCGTTTCAGTATTCCTATGACTAACAAGCATTGGCAGGAGGAGCCGCAGCCTCCTGGGGACTGAGCCCAGAGGCCTCTGCTTTCCTTGGGGCCCCGCCGCGTATTCAGGGTGCTGTGTCTAGAAGGTGGAATTACCCTCCTTTAAAATTTTCCTGCCCCCAGATGGCTGCAAGCTGGAAACGAAATGTATTAAAACTGGGTTAAATCACTTCAAGCTCTATTTATTAAACACCTACTAACGGGCCAGCACTGAACTAGTTGCCAGAGGTACACAGGTGAACTAGTTCTATCCTTACTCTCAGGCGGGGTAAAGTCTAGCGTGGCACTGTTATTTTTGCCTGGTATTAGAGCAGCATGGGAAAGACTTCCCAGAAAAGGCAACATTGTAGCTGGGTCCGGTGTAGGACTGGCCGGAGGAGGAAGGGTGGATGGAGTCACTGTCACTGTGCCCGGGACAGAGCTCAGAGAGTCACGGCCCGGAGTGCACAACACACTCAGAAGCAGCCCAGGGAGACTGGGACAGACGTTTGGAAAGGAAAGTCCAATGTAAAGCTACATTTCGGACTTTAAATGTTTTATGTAAAAGTTTGGTGTTTGTGGGCAATTGGAATCCATTGAAGTCTTTTGTTTGTTTATTTGGGTGTTCTTAAGCAAGGCAAGGATGTGATAAGATCTCAAATCTTAGGGAAGCCAGACAGCCCCATGAAGGATGTTTGGATGGGAAAAAGAATGAGAAAGCAGGTAGTACCTGTGCAATGTCGCATATACTGCACTCACCTGCGGGGTAGATGAACCAGACCCCAGGCATGGGCCACGGGGATGGCAGGTGCAGGGAGGAGGTTTAAAGCAGCAGGAGGACCTGAGGACGGTCAGGTATGTAGACTGAAGGGAAGGGAGGGGCCAGAAAGTCTGAATGTGGATGGAGATACTTGTCACTGAAACTGGACTCAAGAAGGAAAGGTTAGCAAGAAAGGTGATCTCTTTAAGCTGGGGAATGTTGAGATAATGCTTGTAAACCATGAAATTTGTAAATTTCTGTTATCTGCTCCTGAGGGCATGTTTATCTGTTTTCTTGTAGTGTCCCCAACAAATAGTAACGAGCTACATAGGACCAGATGCATAGGACCAAATACATGTCAGTGACAAAGTCACTCATTAACTTAAAGTTCTGTAGAGGAAGTAGGGGTGTGGAAGTTGGTGCAGGTCTAATGCTTGACACTGTGGGAGCTGAAGCAATGGCTAAAAAGCATGAGCAGAGCTAAAAAGAGAATCTGGGGGCCTTAGAAACGTCTTCATTTAAGCAGAAGGCTGGGCTGTACCTCCCCCCTGCTCTGGTTCCAGGGTCTGGGATATTTGCACTGGGAACACATTCCCAGGTAATTCTGCGGCTGGCCCAGGGCCACCCTGAGACTGTCACTGCTGTACAGCGGCAAGAACCGAGAATAAGGTGGGTTATTAGAGAGATCACTTCCTAAAGGAAGAGTTGTTGGAGGAAAAAAAAGTGTCCCCTCTACTCACTAACGAGGACTTCATAATCTGCTTGTGCTGTTGGAATACAAGAACAGAATCTTCTTAAATATTTTACACGGAAGACTTTCATCAAGACATGTAGCCTGTTTTCTGTTCAGTGTAAATAGAAGAAGTAATAAAACCTATTGTTCTTAGGAGTAAATGACATAATATATGAATGACATGTCAGTGTTCACCTGTGTTTTGTGCTCAATTAAGTAGCGGTTGAATCTGAGCATATCCACTATTTACCCAGCGGCAAAAGGTTTTACACACATGACTATATTTGGTAATAATAACTGCCTATACAAAGGTTTTGCATCCCACCACAATATGTGATTTTTATAACTGGAACTATAATACCATCCATAAATTATAAATCAAACAAATATAAAAGGATTAATGACTGTTTTCAGAGACAGGGGAATTTAATACCACATGCCACAAAAGGTTTACCTTCTTTCTGTTTCAATATTTACTGTTTAAAAGTTCTGTCTCCTTATTGCTCAATATTTTGTTGCAGCAATTGTCCGATTTCTTTCCTGAATGTATTTATCTTTGTTCATTCTTTATGAGGTTTTTGTTTCTAGTCCTTATCTTAAACATTGTTATGTTATTAGATTTTAAGCCTTTTTGATTTTGTGAAGGCAAAAAGTGGAAACCAAATAAACACATAGATATGTAAAAAAAAAAAATTCTGTCTCCTGAAATATTTTCTTCTGGTCACTTTTAAAATAAATGTTTTAATTAATCATTTAACATTTATTTTATTAATGTGATGAGCAATTACAAGTCACTAAAACATATTTCAGGAAAGACTATGAAAATCTATCTAATAAAAAAGTGAATGTTTGCTAAATAATTTAACTGAAATCCAAAACAAACATTGTCAACACTCTTCATTAAACAAATGAAGTATTTCTTTAAGTCATACTATGTTTCAATAATTAAACTCCAAAGAATAGGTAAATAAACCAGGAATTTGAGAAATTAAATTTAAACAGTTTTTACAAATATTCTAATCCAGTCATTATCCTTAGCTGGGCATAGTTATTAAATGTGTTTTTTATGATTATACAGCAATAATATTTTAAAATTATGTCAGCATCTTAAGGGAAGAAAAACATTATCTATGATAATATTTATTTCATATAACTTTTCTGAAGGCTACATTACACAGTGTAAGGAGCAGAGTGCATGCTCCTGAGCATGTAGCCGAGAGCTAGGGGGGCACAGATGCCCCAGAACCCGCAGTGAAGGCTCCCAGGGGTGCAGGAAGCCTGCAGTGAAGGCTCCCAGGGGTGCAGGAAGCCTGCAGTGAAGGCTCCTAGGGGTGCAGGAAGCCTGCAGTGAAGGCTCCCAGGGGTGCAGAAGCCTGCAGTGAAGGCTCACAGGGGTGCAGGAAGCCTGCGTGTGAAGGCTCCCAGGGGTGCCGGAAGCCTGCGTGTGAAGCTTACAAGGGCACCCTGTAACCTGAAGCGAAGGCTCATAGGGGCCCCCAGAGGCCTGTGCTGAAGGCTTAGAGGGGCGCCCGGAGACCTGCACGTAAAGGCTTCAGCAGCATTATCTGAGTGGCCAAAGGCAGAAACCCCTCACACATCAGCTGAGGAATGGACACACAGATGTGGCATGTCCACACAATGGAATATCATTTGACCATAGAAAGGGACAAAGTGCTGACCCACCTGCTGCGTGGAAGAGCCTTGAAGCCTGTAAGTCGGGGGAGAGAAAGGACACCACACACTGTGTTGCCATTCACAGGATATGCCGAACAGGGTGTCTGAGATGAAAAGGTTAGTGTACCTGGGGTTGGAAGAGGCTGAAGGGGCAAGAGGGAGATCAGAGCTGAAGCCTGTGGGACAATTTTTGGGACAATTAAAATGTTCTAAAGTTGTCTATGAGGATGCCTGTGCCCATCTGCAAACATGCTGCCAAGCACTGAGCTGTGTGATGTGTGGGGACAGCTCAGGAAAGCTCTCTGAGAATACGTGAGCGCCGTGTGTGCACATGTGTTCTTGAAAGGTGATGATGAAGATCCACATGTGCAGACAGCATCAAACACTTAAGAATATCATGCTTAAAACACTAAATGCGGATAACAGACTAGTTTTACATATAAAAATGTTTTTTAAATTCTTACTTTCTCTCTTTTTTCGAGACAGAGTCTCACTTTGTCACCCTCAGTAAAGTGCAGTGGCATCACAGTTCACAGCAACCTCAAACTCTCAGGCTAAGTGATTCTCTTGACTAACCTCCCAAGTCGCTGAGACTACAGGTGCCTGCCACAGTGCCCAGCTATTGTTATAGAGACAAGATCTTGCTCTGGCTCAGGTTGGTCTCAAACTCATACACTCAGGCAATCCACCCGCCTCTGCCTCCCAGAGTCTTAAATTTCATTTGTAAGGCATGCTCTGTTGACTTTTAATGTGGAAGAGGAGGAACCAATTCTCTATCCCCCACCCCACTCACTGGCACACTTTCCATCTCCCCGCTTCGGAATATAGTTATATGATCATTTTAGCCCAATCTGTATTTAGTATCTACATCACTGTGACTATGAGGGCGCCACCACAGGTGAGCCTCCCTGTTGCCCCAATGTCAAGCTCCCCTTCAAAACGTCTAGACATGTGGTGCTTCTCACAGGGTCCCATCCCTGAGCTTCCTGACCTGTGCTCACCTGTCTGTGGTCTGGGCTCCCCCTCTGCTCTGGCGCCTCCTGCTCTGGACCCGTTTCTCAGGGGCCACTTCCTTGGTTTGCTAGAACACCTCTTGCCATAACTTCCTGGTCACAAGTGCACACATCAGAAAATTTCTCAGCACTTGAATGTTGGAAAAAGTTCTTGTTTTACTCCTGAATTTCACTTATGGTTTTGCTGATACTAAATTCCAGATTGAAGTTTTCCTTCTAATTTCCTATATCCAGTTTGTTAGCCATTATGTAATAGTTATGTGTATCCATTTTCCTGTAGCTTCCTGTTGCTGCTGATGAATCCGATTTTCTGGTTCTTGATGCTCTAGATATAACTTGCCATTTCCTACTGGAAAGGCAGGTAAGGCAACTGTATGAGAGGTGCTGTGGTCCTGCCCCTGGTAAGCGGTGCTACTACAGTTAGTAAGCCCTTCCCTACAGTTAATTTGGTGGAGGTGAGAGTGGATGATTAGGGTTAGAACATCGTGCCTCCTGCACTTGAACACCATGAGAAATGAGAATTATATGGATTGTGGTATCAGAAGGCTGCTCTGACATCACCAGAAACCTAAAAAAAAAGGGATAGGCTCAAGAGAGCTGTTAACCTGTGTCATGCTGTGGAAGTCAGAGGCCGTCGCTGGGAGCTTTCAGAACACCTGTCCTGCTCCCGAATGGGTTCTGACAGACAGGCCCTGAAGCATGAGAACGGTGGTGAGGGCACCTGGTGAATGTGCCTCAGCACCGTTGACCCCTGATTTTCTGGACCCCCAGAGCAGTGGAAGCGAGTCCTTACCCCTTGCCAGAAGCCTGGACACTCCTGGGACCTACGTGAATGCCGTGATCTGGCCTTAAGTAGCTGCCTCAGATCATGACGGTCCTTGTCATCAAGGCCTGCAGACACTTTGGGTCAGGTCTCAGCACTGCCTGAGTGGAGGTCATGTACAAGGCTGATTCAGAAAACAAGTTTCACACCAACAGAGTCACAGAAACAGGACACACGTGCATACCTGCTGGCAGGAACTGGGGAACACAGGTAGGAAGGGTTCTCCAGGCGTCGCCTGGGTGAAGCACAGCAGATGGGGTGTGAGAGCTCCTGCCTGTCACGTGTGGCTGGTGTCCACCCTCACACTGTGTCTGCAGCTGGTCCCGACTGTGTGCTGAGATGGTTCAACGTGGACACAGCCTGCAGTAAACGAGCTGATGCTGCCACAACTTGTTTCACAGAATTTTGAGTAAAGGGTCAGAAGGCTCAAAGTGGTGGAAATCTTAGAATAGAATTAGCACATGGTAGGTACACCTGGCCACGAGAGAGGACAGGGGAAATCCCAACTCTAATAAGGAGAGCGATGGCGAAAGCCCAGTGCCTTCGAGACGTCTAGCTGTGGTTGTCCTCTGATGACCACTGTCAACAACAGGAGACCCGGCCAGCTGAGGTCTGCAGGGTCTACGTGGGTAATGGCTATGTAGTCACAGAGGCTGGAGGCAACACCAGTAAGGACGTACTTACTGTGACCAGCAGGGAGGCAAGCATGGCAGTCAGAGCGCCTGGACCCACGGGTCTCTGGTGACGGCTCATAGATCTCAGCGTTCTCAGGACCCAGAAAGAAGGAAGTTGTCTTGGGTGTTGCTTGTTTTTTTGTATCAAAAACAATTGATATCCAGAAAACAGAAGGCTAACCTCAGTTGGAGAGATAGAAAGGTCACATTTTGTGTAGTTCACAGAGCGGAGTCTATTCCTCTTGAGAAGCACCTGGACGTGCCAACTCAGACGCGTGTGATATATGCTAGGCAGGCCTTTCCTAAGAAGGCCCCACAGCCCAGGGGACGGTGCTTTGGGAAGCGTAAACACCAGGCTTTCTGAAGACTGCACGGCTTCGGGGCTGCCCTGTGCTTCTTCTCTGAGCGGAGATTTAAGGAAGGCAGGTCACTTGTGGACTTTCCATTTTTGTCACTGTGGGTCCAGTGGATTCACAGATCTCATCCATCCATCCACAGCTGTACTTCAAGCATATCCCTAGCAGTTGATAGAACTGACCACCCTCGAAGGGAACCTTCTTTCCTTGACATGGGCAAGCCCAAAGCAATAGGTCATCCTGAGAAGCAAGGAGGAGGTCAGTGCCACCCCAAACACTTCACAGGTGCAAGGTGGCCCCTCCCCTCACAGGTCCCCTCAAAGCCCAGTGGACGCAGCTGTGAAAGGGCTGCTGAGAACTCGCTGTGTCGTCATGCGGTGGGGCGCTGACAGCTTCACCCTGACTCAGGGGGTGCAGCTGTTAACTTGGGGAGTGGCTTTCCTTTGATCCCAGCAGTAGGAAGAAACAAAAGCAATTTCACTGACAACCGTCTTCCCTGCGTCCTTCCACAGGCATCACTCCCGCATTGCGCTCTCACCCCCTGTTCTGTTTTCCTCTTCATCTACCAGCAGCATTTTCCCTAACAAGTAACTTACACTCTCATACTGGACAGACCGTGGATGGTGCAAACAAAGACAGGGAGGAAGTAGAGCTGACCCTACTCACCATGGTCCCCACTGACCCACTTCTGGAACTCTGGCTTCCCCTCAGTGCACCTGTGGGTCCTACTGGGTTAGCTCCCTGGGTCATGGTGGTGGCACAGCCTTCAGGAGGAAGAGAGCCCTGACCTGGGAGCTGTGGCCACCACCTGGCCACTTTGTAATGCCTGTAACAGTGGACAAAGCCTTAGGTAACTAATTCTGAGTACAATGAGGACCTCGGGCTGTGAATACAAAATCAGGGGTAAGGGAGGCAAGGAGGAATAAATATGTTCAATAGCCATGGGAGTCACTGGGTTTCCAGTTTAGTCCTCTAGAACTAAACTGCTTCTGTGGTCAGTGATAGGTGTGAGTGAGCAATTCTATCAGCCTTACTTAGCAAGACCCCTCAGGGGTAATTATCTCATTTCACAAAGTCGGCAACATGGGGGATGTCGAGGATGAGGTGTGGGAGGAGAGGACAGGCTCCGTGGGTGTCCACAGCATCAGGGCCAGAGCTCAGATTTATTATCTCACTGATGTCTCTCTAGGAGACTGCAACTGGCTATGTTTTTAAGGATGTCACCTGCACCTATTTTCATGGGGAAGAAGTGAGGACATGGTGGTCTCCTGTGAGATCTGGTTATGGGAGAAGAGGGAGGACAGGTCTGACAGTGTGAGGGCATCTCATCATCCTGAAGACGCCAGGCTTCGCTGTCTGTCCCTGGGTCTCAGGTGTGCAGCACTGGCCCACACCGTTCCTCAGGCACAAAGCCACAGTCATTGCTACATTCTTTCTGTCTTCTAATACCACTGTTGGTCCCGGCTTCCCCTGAGGGGCGAGAACTGTTCAGAGATGCAGTTGTTCCAAACAGCCTGTCTGGAGATATCCTACACACCTGAGCACTATCGGTCTCAGATGACTCAGCAGAGGAGCATGGCTGCATTCCAATAAGCTTTATTTACAAAGACAGGCTACAGGCTGGGTTTTGTGACCTTTGTACTAAATGTAGCATGACAGGAAGGGGAAAACTGGAGTTTTCCAGAAAAACAGATCCTGGAGTTGATTCCTGTTTCTGCTACTTACCAGTGTATAATGGTGCAAGTACTTTGTTTCTCTGAGCCTTAATTTCCTCATTTGTTAAAATGGACCTGGTAAATTTACATTTTTCTAAGAATTAAATGATATGAGAAGACTGTATTTGCAAAATGTTTGGCAGAGTGTAAGAGCTCCATAAATTGAAAAGATTCTTTATTTTTCCTGAATACCATCTGGCCTAGAACATTTTAGGTGTTCAATAAATGCTTATTAAAGAAATAAAAGATATGAAATCAACAAACTTCTGTTTCTGCGGAGGCTCCATAGGCAGGCTCTCCTAACATCTTTCTGTCCTTTGTGTGTGTTCTGAGCACCTGTCACACACCACATCCTGTGCATCCAATGGTAAACTACTATTTAGGGGTTTGCTGCAGGGCAGTCTCATGGCTTTGAAGTCACGTGAGCAAGATCTTCTAAAGTCTGCTCACTAGAGAGAAATTGTTTGATCACCAACATAGTGACGTGAAGCTCTGGCAGATTGGATGTTTGGGGAGACACAGGCATTTAAAGGTCTCTCTTCTCTGGGTTTTCACTAGGTTGGAAGGAGCCTGGACTATTTTTGAGACTTACAGTATATTAAACTATAAATAAACACCAAGTGGAATTTAAAATGACTATAGTATATTTTAAATATTTATATGGAAAAGTAATACCTTTAGCCCTCAAAGTAAAATTTATTATAATTCTCTTTTTACCATAAACTGCTGAAAGTGTGATCTGAGTCCCAACCTGAACATGGACCAGGGCAGATGGACTCGGGGCTCCACTCCTGAGCCTACCCCCACTCATCTCAGAAGTCTTTCAACTTATTGGCACTTAAAAGCATTTTCAATGACTGTTTTATGCATCTAAGAAATAATTCTTCGCTTCCATAAAGTGCACCTGGAAAAATCAGTGCATTTTGGATAATAGCTTTCATACTTCAGAATTAGACCTCATAACTCACTCCAGGGTGGGGGGGAATGAGGAAAGCAGGGGACTGGGGAGGTAAGTTTACTGCAGTGCCCACAAACTATGCCTGCCTGGCAAGTAGGGTTGTCTCATGTGGGGAGACACTGGGAAACAAATAGATAGCTTTCCTTTAGATAACATTTAAGGACATGTCATATACATAGGAAATAGCAAAAGTATCAGTGGGAGCTTTTTAATGTGGTTGGTGCAGGGGGGGTGGGGGCAGAGGCAAGATGGCTGCCTGGAGTCAGCTTTCCACAGAGGCTCCCATCCAGAAGGAGAATTAAAGGACAGAAGTTTAGCAAGAAAGCCGATGGTTCAGATCTGAGCCAAGAGAGAAGGTTGAAGAATGCACATCACCCCTGCTGAGGTGAGCTGCAACCCCAAGGATACAAATGAAAGGTAAAAAATCCATCACCAAGGGGACAGGAGTCCCCTCCCCCATGAGAGTGACTCGCAGTATACTCCATACACAAATGAGCAGAGTTCAAATATCCTCCCATTTTATCCCATGGGAGAGACCCTCTAAAAACTGTAACTCCTTCCCCTACTAGGGTGCCATGGCACTTGCCTGCCAGGCATAAAAGTGTATAAAACTGTATATATTCTCTACCTGCAATTTTGAACTCCCAGCACTCCCTTCCACTCTCACCCCAAGGTCTGGAAACCTGTCTCACATGGAGTCCAGATTCTTGGACATTTTCTTAGGGGGTGTGGATGGAGCATGAGCTGTTGCTGATCTGTGCTGATTCTCTGGCATGGGAGAAAGGAGAGAGTGGTCACCTGAGAGGGAACTGTACAGGGGAGGGGGTGCCCTGAGGCACAAAGCAGCAGCCGCAGTGGCAGGAACAATAGGGCTCACACCCCTGGGGATATTTTGAAAGGACACTCCCAGTCTCTCTGGGCAACCAGAAGAAGCTGGGCATCTTCTCTGGTGGTAGCCACGGGTGGAACAGATTTGAGACAGAAACGCAGGCCCCAGGAGTAAAGGGTATGCCTGAGGTGTCCCGGCCTGGGAGGAGCACATGAAGAGACAGCAGACTCCCAGGGTGGGGATGACCCAGAGTACTGCTTCACTGAGCCTCAGATGCACCCAGACCTCAGGTGATCATATCTGAGACAAAGGCAGGCAGGCAGTGGCTGGAACTGACAACTAAGTGTCTGTTCTGACTACGTCCACTGTAACAGGAACTGCAGCTGAGACTGGGCTGTGGCACAGACAGTGCTGAGTTGCTCAAACAGTGTCTCATCTGCAGGGGTATATAGCCAGGACAGAAACAAGTTCTGCAAAGTTGTTCTGTCCTGTCAGCAATATCAATCAGGGACAGGGCTGGAACTGAGTGAACTACCCCAGCTCATTAAGCACCCGAGGTTGTCAGACCTCACCTCCCCCTGCCGGATAGTGGTACAGAGTGGGAGCCTGGCTGAGGAAACACAGATCTCCCTGTGACTCAGGCAAGTTCAAACCCCTGGAACATCTACTCATTGGAGGGAACTGGGTCACAGCCCTGCGGAGTTACCAGTAACTGGGTGTGACAGAGGTGTGAGGTGGGGAAGGAGGAATCAACCTTCCCAGGCTAATTTATTTGCTGGGTGGGTCCTTCTGACCTAACAGAGCACCAAAGTGAGTCATACTTGACCTACCAGCAGACCCCGGCTATCTAGTTGCCGGAGACCTTTTGAACTCTCCCACCTGAGACTGTTGCTGACTGAACCTCTTGAACTCGGGGCCAATCACCCGAGGACTATCCAAAGTGGTGCCCTGGGTGTGTGGTTATGGGAAGGTTTGATTTTCCTTTTCCAATTGTTGCTGGGGGGGGGCGGGGTGACTTAATTGCTGGTCATTCTCCACAGCTGAGACTTCAACCCAGAGTAACTGATTCACTAGGGTAAAACAGAGACCAGCTGAAAACAAGACAGAACTACTTAGCCCCACCACACCAAGAAGGTCCCCAGATTCTTAGGCCATAGTACTGTATGGGTCCTTGACAAAGCTCTAGGGAAAAAGGTACAGACACCAGTCCCAGCTTTTGGGCAAAGGACTGGCCAATCATTACTCCTGAAGCCCCCAACCCAACTTCTCCTTATCTGCTCATCCAATCAAATGGTGTAAAATAATCATGGGACGGAATCAGCAGAAAAACTCTGGTAACACGAATAACCAGAGTACATCAACACCTCCCCCCCCCAAGAACAATTTGGTGGACACAACCGAAGATCCCATTCATAAACAGATGGCTGAGATGTCAGAAACCGAATTCAGAATTTGGATTGCAAATAAGATCAATAGAATAGAGGAAAAGTTGGAATTAGAAATTCAAGGAGCATTTCAAAAGTTGCCTCAAGAATTCAACAAATTCAAAGACAAAATCACCAAAGATTTTGACACATTGAGACAAGAATTTGCAGTCCTCAAATTCTTAAGGATTAAAAATGTCCACTGGACTTTCAAAAAACTCAAAACACAAAATTCTACCAGGCTTATCAATATTCTATGTGGATGGTGACATGGAGAGGTCAGATTAAGATGGTGTTCCTGTGTAGACAGTGATGTGGAGAGGTCAAGTTAACATGGTACTCCAGTGTGGACAGTGACATGGACAGGTCAGATTAACACGGTGCTCTAGTGTGGACAGTAACACAGGTCAGATTAACACGGTGTTCCACGCCCAATATGTGAGATGGACATGTGTCCACACCCACATACTTGAGACAGATAGGCCCTGGGGGCCTTGGCACAGAACCTCCTCATGGCCCAGGCGTTCTGGAGGTGGCCAGGCACCTGTTCCCCCTGTGAATACACACAGGTGAGTGTCCTTCTAACTATCAGGTCTAAATCTACCAAATGAAGCAGTGTATTTTGGCAGGCACTTTGCTAGGGACAGTCGTCATTTCTTATTTGTCAGTGAATCCATAGTGCCAAGGTCACAAGTGAAAGCTTAATAATTATTGGTGTAATTTTTACAAATGGCTATTCTATCACATTTGAACCTCACGTTCACCCTGTGAGATATGTATTATAATCCTAGATCTATAGACGAGAAGCTGAGGTCAAGTATTATACTTTGCTGTGTACAAAGCGCATCCATGTATAATGTGCACCCATGGTTTAGGCCTAAACTTTCAGGAAAAAAAATTAAATTAAATGTTAAATTTTATTTAATTTTATTAAATTTTATTTAATTTTTAATTCAAATTGTTATTTGTTTATATTTAGGTACTTGCTTGTTAAAAGGAATTTTAACATTTATTTTTTAACATATTGTGGTACAAGAAATTTTATGAACAAATAATTACAAAGACAGATAACAGGAAATAATTACAAGAACAGATATAAGGTACAAGAAATATTATGTATAGTCATAAATGTATGATATTTATGCACCATAGAAGGCCAAGAGCTCCTTCATCACTGTCAGTATCAGAAGTGTCATCTTCTTCAATTTATACATTGCAAGTATCTTCTGAAGAGCTACTTTCCTTATCCTGGAAAATTTCACATCCTCAGTTCCCTCTATAGCATTGCTGGTGCTGCATTTGTGTGTGTGTGTGTGTTTACTTCTTAGTATGTTTATTTTTTAACTTGATTCAAATTAATATGAGGGTACAATATGTGGGTTACATTTTTCTCACTTCCAGGGCAAAGTTCCATTTGTAGAAGAGACCCTTATCCAGGGGGCGTGTTATACACCTTCTCAATATGCACATTAGGTAAGATTCCACCTCACACTCTCCTTCCTTCTGCCATAAGTTATCCTCTCCTTTGCCCCTTCCTTCTATCTCCAAACTGGACTATAATAGTGTTTTATTGTTCTTAGGAATATGTAATTGTTTATATATTGGTTTCATATTAGTATGGAGTACATTGGCTATTCATCTTTCCATTCTTGTGATACTTTACTAAGAAGAATGTATTTCAACCCCATCAAGGTAAATGTAAAAAGATGTTTTTTCCTGATTTCACAACCACATCCTTCTTGACACCATTCCACAACCTTAGGATCTAATCACAAATCTGTGTGACGGATGCTTTCTTGTTTCTGCTTGTGGGTGGGAAGTCATCACAGCTGACGGCATCCACATGTCCACTCTTTTTTCCTTAGGGCCTGAAAGGCTTGTTGATTGACATGTCAAGAGTTGCAGGAGGCTGGTTAGCCCACCAGGTATCACAGCAGGTTGGGTTTTCAAGTCCCCTGTGATTGCTTTTGCACTTTGTGTAACATGGGCATTGCAGTGATCAAAAATAAGCAAAGATGGTTTTTATGTGATCATCAGGACTTCATGACCAGATGTTAAACCAGATTTTCACACCTTCTTCATTTATCCATCCATTTTAATGCACGTGGACAATATCTCCACTTAGAAGTTTTTCATTTGGAAATGTTTTTCTTTTAAAGATGATCATAGTTACCAGGCCTTTGTCCGATTCATAACATGCAAAAATCTTCTCCCATCCCAAAGGCTGTCTGTTTGCTTTGTTTGTGATACCCTTAGCTGTGCAAAAGCTTTTTTAGCTTGATCAAATCCCAGTTATTTATTTTTGGTGTTGCTGCAATTGCTGGGGGCAAAGTGTATGGGGTGGGGTTCTTCCTCATAAAGTTCTCCTCAAGCTTTCTCTTCTAGAATGTTTATTGTTTTGTGTCTTAAATTTCAGTCTTTTATCCATCAAGAATCAATTTTTGTCAATGGTGAGAGTTATGGGTCCAGTTTCAATCTTCTACATATGGATAACCAGTTCTCCCAGCACCATTTATTACATAGGGATTCTTTCCCCCAATGCATATTTGTGTTAGGCTTGTCAAAGATCAAATGATGGTATGAGGCCAGGTTCTCTATCCTATTCCATAGATCTACACCTCTATTTTTGTGCCAGTACCATGCTGTTTTGATCACTATAGACTTGTAGTATAACCTGAAATCTGGCAACATGATGTCTACAGATTTTTTTTTTATTTCTAAGAACTGGATTTGCTTTTCAGGTTCTTTTCTGAATGGGAAATGAATAAAAGTACTATTTTTTTCAAGTTCTTTAAAATATGACATTGGTGCTTTGATGGGGATTGCATTAAATCTATAGATTGCTTTAGGTAGTGTGGACATTTAACAATGTTGATTCTTCCCAGCCTTGAGAATGGTATATTCTTTCGTTTGCTCTTAATCTGACAAAGGCCTGATACCTAGAATCTACAGAGAACTCAAATTAAGAAATAAGAAAAGAGCAAACAGTCCCCTCTATAAGTAGGCAAAAGACTTGAACAGAAACTGCTCTGAAGATGACAGGCAAGTGACCAAAAAACACATGAAAAAATGCTCATTGTCTTTAATCATTGGAGAAATACAAATCAAAACCACTCAGAGATATCACCTAATCCCAGCAAGATTAGCCTACATCAGAAAGTTCAAAAACTGCAGATGCTGGCATGGATGTGAAGAGAAGGGAACACTTCTACAGTACTGGTGGGATTGCAAACTAATGCAGCCTTTATGGAAAGAAGTATGGAGAATTCTTAAAGAACTAAAAGTTGATCTTCCTTTTGATCCTGCAATCTCATTACCAGGGATCTACCCAGAAGGGAAAAAAAAATCAAATTTTTTTTCCACAAAGACATTTGCATCAGAATGTTTATTGTGCTTCAGTTCACAATTGCCAAGTCATGGAAGCAACCCAGATGCCCATCAACCCATGAATGGATTGACAAACTGTGAAATATATACACACACACACACACACACACACACACACACACACACACACCATGGAGTACTATTGAGCCATAAAAAGATGGAGACTTTACATCTTTTATATTTACATGCATAGAGCTGAAAGCACATTCTTCTTAATAAAGAAAAATAAATATTCAATGTACTCTATAGTAATATGAAACCAATATATAAACAATTACATGCTCATATGAATAATGAAACACAAATATAGTCTAGTATAGGGTTGGGGGGAGGAGCGGGAGAAGGGGAACAACAATTGGCAGAAGGAGGGAGGGCAGGAGGCGGATCCAGTGTGCACATTGTGAAGGTGCATTACACATCCCCAGGCCAGGGGCTCTTCTACAACTGGAACTTACCCTGGAAGTGAGAACTATGTAGTCTAAAAATTTGTACACTTATGCTAATTGGAAATAAGGAAAAAAAAGTGGATTAAAGACTTAAAAAGAAAGTGAGCATAGGTGGCAGCTTGGCCCATCTGCATAACAGGCTAGAACAACAGAGAAGTGTGTTTTCTCATGTGAGCTCATTGTAACAGCCACTGTCTCTGCTCCGCTGACGTCCACAGTTCTGACGTAGGACCTCATCGTCATTGGTGACTTGGGCCGGATTACAGTTGCAAGTCTTCCAAGGACTGATAACATAAGAATGAGATTCCAAAGCTTGACTCTCATAGGCTGCTGTTAGTTTGGGGGCAAGTTTTGTTCCTGTCCTCATGCTCAAAACTTCTCTCTTCATAAAGTTAAAACACCATTTATGTGTCCCTAAGACATCATCAGTATCTTTTCCCCCTGCAATCCTTTTACCCTCTTCTTGTATCATCTTGGTCAGCACCTCTGCCCTCACCTCCGGCCACTCGGGAGGTTTCTGTCGCTCGGCCTTCCTCTGTCTCGGCCTCTGAGGAAGCTTGTCTGCCTGCCACCTCCACATCTGATGGCATGTTTAATAGCTGTCAACTTAAAGCTTGCAGTGTACAAAACCATTTCAACATTTTCCAAGGGAATTTTCCAATATTCTTTGCAGAAATACCAGCTAGATTGCTGTTCCTGCCTAAAGTATATGAAAAGAAACACTCTCTGCTGGCTGAAAACGCTGGCATTCCAAGTTTGTCTCAAGTTCAACAAAACTGCTCACCACACCCCAGGGCACTGTTCTGCATTTGGACATCATTATTGCTTTCTAGAGTTACACTTTTAGCACATAAGCATAAATAAAAGAATTAAAAACATTTACATGATAAGGAACTATCTATTAGCACTATCCATGTATAATATGTATACTTGTTTCCCTCAACACTTAGGACAAAAGTGTGTGTTAAACATGGCAGAACACAGCAGCTAGTATGTGGTAGATGTGAGGTTCAATTGGGGATCAGCTATGCCAAGAGGTTTGGGGGCACAGTGTTTCGGCACTGGCAAATGGAGCTGGCTCGATGCTTTATGTGTATATAAAAGAGCACATTCCATAGACAAATTTGCCTGGTTTAAACACTCACCTAGGGTCTGAAAGGTGCCTAAATGGGTATAATGCAACTGAATTAAGTGCTGGGACACTGTTATTCTACAGGATCTATTCTGAGTGTGGCATTGCTATAGATGTTAGCTTACATTGTTTCTAATTCTTAGACCTGTAATGTTTTCCTAAAGACCAGTACCTCCCTGGGCAACGGGGAAGTGTTCAGATTGTATTTTACTTAAGTTTCTGTCTTTTATCCTTTTTTGCACCCATATATTCATTTTGCTTATGTCCTATGTGAGAAGCAGCAGGGCTGCTTGATGGAGGGCTGAAGCTCTGAAGTTCAGCAGATTGATCCTGGGAAGGCCATGAGACAGGGCATCAGTGCAGTGAAGTCACTTGTCCAAGTGACACTTCCGTGGAACGGTGGCAGATGGATGAGAATCCAGGTTGGTGTACTTCAAAACCTACAATAATCCCACTTCCTTCTCTCAGAGCCTGAACGACGATGGAAGACCAGGCTGGGGGAGGCCGTTTGGTCCTAAAATATTGCTGGATCCTTTCTGCTCTGGTCAAGACATAAATCTGGGTTTATCATGTCTGACATATTTTGTTTTATACATGTGTTTATTAGGTTTCCACTTTTTTTTTTTCCAGAGGAGAAATATTGACTTTATTTTTATTTTCTTTTTTTTATTGAATCATAGCTGTGTACATTAGTTCAATCATGGGGTACAGTGTGGGGGCTTCACATGCAATCTGAGATATTTTTATCAACCTGATTGACATACCATTCATGAGATTTTCTCATTTACTATGTGAAAACATTTTTGATCTGTATTTAGAAGTTTTCTCCTGACCCTTCAAGTATGTACCACACATGTGGTCTCGCCCTTTGTCCCATCTCCTCCCACCCTCTCCCTCCCCTTCCCTCCCTCCCCTTCCACTTTTTGCCTTCACAGAATTTAAAAGGCTTAGAGTTTAATAACAATAACAATGTTTAAGATAAGGACTAGAAACAAAAACCACATAAAGAATGAACAAAGAAAATAAAACAGACGATTACTGTATCGAAATATTAAGCAATATTAATAATAATAATGCCAAGAAAGTAATGTTCACATTGTCAAATAAGAGTATGTGTATTCTAGAATGCTTTGACTCTGAGGCTCAGTATGAAGTCATCAGTTATCTTCTTATTTTTTTTAATGTCTCAAAAAATAGACAACTAATATTATATAAATAAAAGTAAAAGAGAGTTTCAAAAAACAGATCATGCCAAATCTTATAGACAATAGAAAAAGAAGAAATATTTCAAAATCATTCTACTTAATCTGGATACACCTGATATTGAAATTGGAGAAAATATATTGTTATAAAGGGAAATTACAGACTTATTTCACTTATAAATGAGGATGAAATATCCTAAACAACATATTGACAAGTTGAATTAAAAATTACTGTTTAAATAATATACTTTGGTCAAAATTGAATCCACTTTATGTGAAAATTAGTCACTATTCATGTCTGACACTTTTATGCTTTGACTCTGGGAAAAATA
>CAUYON010133318.1:0-16182 GCA_963573935.1 Arctocebus calabarensis
TTTTTTTTTTTGAGACAGAGCCTCAAGCTGTCACCCTGGATAGAGTGCTGTGGCATCACAGCTCACAGCAACCTCCAATTCCTGGGCTCAAGCGAGTCTCTTGCCTCCACCTCCCAAGTCACTGGGACTATAGGCACTTGCCAAAATGCCTGGCCATTTTTTGGTTGCAGCCATCATTGTTTGGCAGGCCCAGGCTAGATTCGAACCCACCAGCTGAGGTGTACGTGGCTGGCGCCTTAGCCCGTTGAGCCACAGGCGCAGAGCCTAAACACTCTTTTTTATAAACTGGGAAACCAAGGTGGAGGAAGTTCACATAGTCAGTTAAGTCAGCATTGAATATGTCAGATCCAAACTTGAATGAAGCATTTTGTTGAAAATAACTCAAGCGACCCTTAGCAAACAACGAACAATTTTTCAAAAGACTAATGTTTGGACCTCACCACCTATCAGGAGATACAGGACCTTTAACGTCACCATAATCCCCAGCAGCAAATGAAAAGAGACAGGAGAAGCACAAGAGCTTTATGTGTTCTCATTTTGTCTCAGAAAACAGGTTTGAATGCTAACAGGAGCCAGGTCACTGCCTTTGCCTTTTGGGGGTTATGCAGTACTCCTCTTGCCCAGGCAAATGTCTCCATGTTGAGGCAGTGTTCGCTCAGGGTAGTCAACAGAGCAGAACAATCAAAGTTAGAAAAACTAAGTTGTTGTACCTTTGCATACGTAAGAAATAAACCCAAGAGGGGCCTGGAGTGTTTCTTCCTCAAGGCTGTATTGAGAGCCTACCTGGTCAAGGACAGGAGTCAGAATACCTAACTATGGCCCTGTGACCTTGGGCAAGTCACATTTCTTCTCAGGCCTCAGATCTCACAGTCTGAAGAATCTGACATTCTACCATGGAAAGTGTTTACTGACCCCTGAGATCAGTTCTGTACTCTCCTTAGGACCATCAACAATACATAGAAATAAGAAACATCAAGGCTTGATTTCCATGACTTTTATAGTCTTAAGAAAGGAGATAAGACTAAAACACAAAACAGTGAACTCACAAAGCTTAATTGTATCCGGGACCCCAACTAAAATTGTTCATTGTTTGCCTATAATTGTAGTGAATTCATTCTCATTATTGTATAGTATTCCATTTTGTAGATATATCACAATGTATTTATCCATTCTTTGCAGATGAACATTCGAGTTATTCCCACTATGAAGCCATCATAAACAGGGCTGCTAGGAATATTCTTGTAAAAATCTTTTGATACATGCCTGTCCACTAGGAGTGGAATTCATGGGTCAAGTGATATGTATTTCCCTACTATAGATTCTACCAAACTGTTTTTAGAACTAGGTGTACAGTTCAGACTCTTGTTAGCAACATATATGAGTTTCAGTTGCTCCACACTTGCCTTCTTCACTTTAGCAAGAAGATGAATTGTAATACCACAATATACTTTTAATTTGTGTTTCCCTGGTGACATGTATTTCTCTCACACTTTTTAGCCACTTGAAGAGCTAGCCTTTCTTAGAAAGTGACTCCGTAAGTCTCTTGCCCATTTTCTGTTATATTATCTGTGTTTTTTTCTTTTTCTTTCCTTTTCCTTTCCCTCACTTCATCCCTCCTCTCTCTGTCTACTCTCCCCTTCCCCCATGCCCCACTGTGTCATTAATTGTCATTAATTGTCCTCATATCAAAGTTGAATACATAGGATTCATGCTTCTCCATTCCTGTGATGCATCACTAAGAATAGAGTATTCCACAATTTATTAATCCATTCATGGGTCAACGGTCACTTGGGCTTCTTCCATGGCTTAGCAATTATGAATTGGGCTGCAATGAACATTCTGGTACAGATGTCTTTGTTATATATGATTTTTGGTCTTCTGGGTATACACCTAGTAAAGGAATTATAGGATCGAATGACAGGTCAATTTTTAGATCTCTAAGTATTCTCCAAACATCCTTCCAAAAGGAACGTATTACTGTGCATTCCCACCAGCAGTGTAGAAGTGTTCCCTTTCTCCACATCCACACCAACATCTATGGTTTTTGGATATTGTTATGTGGGCTAATCTTACTGGAGTTGGGTGATATCTCAAAGTAGTTTTGATTTCATTTCTGTGATGATTAAGGATGGTGAGCATTTTTTCATATGTCTGTAGGCCATGCGCCTGTATACCATGGAATATTACGCAGCCTTAAAGAAAGATGGAGACTTTACCTCTTTCATGTTTACATGGATGGAACTGGAACATTTTCTTCTTAGCAAAGTATCTCAAGAATGGAAGAAAAAGTATCCAATGTACTCAGCCCTACTATGAAGCTAATTTATGGCTTTCATATGAAGGCTATAACCCAACTATAGCACAAGAATATGGGGAAAGGGGAAGGGAGGGGAAAGGAGGTGTAAGGTTGGAGTTGAGGGAGGGTAATTGGTGGGGCCACACCTACGGTGCATCTTAGAAGGGTACAGGTGAACCTTACTAAATGCAGAATACAAATGTCTCATACAATAACTAAGAAAATGCCATGAAGGCTTTGTTAATCAATTTGATGAAAACATTTCAGATTGTATATGAAACCAGCACATTGTACCCCCTTGATTGCACTAATGTACACAGCTATGATTTAATAATAAAAACAATAAAAAATTAAAAAAAAAAGAATAGTGTGTTCCACCTCCATCCAGGCTAATACAAATGCTGCAAAATCTCCATTTTTTTAATGGCTGAATAGTATTCCATGGTATACATATACCACAGCTTGCCAATCCATTCCTGGGTTGAGGGGCATTTAGTCTGTTTCCACATTTTAGCAATTGTAAATTGAGTTGTGAGAAACAGTCTAGTACAAGTGTCCTTATAATAAAAGGTTGTTTATTTTCCTTCTAGATAAATGCCCAGTAATGGGATTCCATGATCAAATGGGAGATCTAGGTTGAGTTCTTTGAGGTTTCTCCATACTTCCTTCCAAAAAGGTTGTATTAGATTGCAGTCCCACCAGCAATGTAAAAAGTGTCCCTTTCTCTCCACATCCATGCCAGCATCTGTAGTTTTGAGATTTTGTGATGTGGGCCATTCTCATTAGGGTTAGATGATATCTCAGGGTGATTTTAATTTGCATTTCTCTAATAATTAGGGATGATGAGCATTTTTTCACGTGTTTGTGAGCAACTCATCTGTCTTCTTTAGAGAAGGTTCTGTTTATCTCTCTTCCCCATTGATGTATGGAATTGTTGTTTTTTTTTTTTCTTGTGGATTAATTTAAGTTCTGTATAGATTCTGGTTATTAAACTTTTGTCTGATTCAAAATATGCAAATATCCTTTCCCATTGGGTAGATTGTCTATTTTCTTTGGTTGTTGTCTCCTTAGCTGTACAGAAGCTTTTCAGCTTAATTAAATCCCATTTGTTTATTATTGCTGTTGTTGCTATTGCCATGGCAGTCTTCTTCATAAAGTCTTTCCCCAGGCCGATATCTTCCAATGTTTTCCCTATGCTTTCTTTGAGGATTTGTATTGCTTCATGCTTTACATTTAAGTCCTTTATCCATCTTGAATCAATTTTTCGTGAGTAGAGAAAGGTACGGGTCCAGTTTCAGTCTTTTACATGTGGATATCCAGTTCTCCTAGCACCATTTATTGAATAGGGAGTCTTTCCCCCAGTGGACATTCTTGTTTGGTTTATTGACGATTAGATGGTTGTAAGTTGTTGGTTTCATTTCCTGGTTTTCTACTCCATTCCAAATGTCTATGTCTCTATTTTTGTGCCAGTACCATGATGTCTTGACCACTATGGCCTTGTACTACAGCCTAAAATCTGGTATAGTGATACCATCAGCTTTGTTTTTATTACTAAGAACTGCCTTAACTATACAGGATTTTTTCTGGTTCCATACAAAATGCAGAATCATTTTTTCCAAGTATTGAAAGTAGGATTTTGGTATTATAATAGGGATGGCGTTGAATCGGTAGATTGCTCTGAGAAGTATAGACATTTTAACAATGTTGATTCTTCCCAGCCATGAGTCTGGTATGTTGTTCCAATTGTTAAAGACCTCTGCTATTTCCTTTCTTAGGTTTCATAATTTACTTTATAGGGGTCCTTCACCTCTTTTATTAGGTATATTCCTAAGTATTTCACTTTCTTTGGGGCTATGGTGAAGGGAGTTGTGTCCTTAATTAATATCTCATCTTGGCTGTTGTTGGTGAATTCAAAGGCAACTGACTTGTGGACATTTATTTTATATCCTGAGGCGTTACTGTATTATTTGATGACTTCTACGAGTCTTTGTGGTTGAGTCTTTGGGGTTCTCTAAGTATAAGATCATATCATCAGTAAAGAGGGAGAGTTTTACCTCCTCTGCTCCCATTTGGATGCCCTTTATTTTCTTGTCTTGTCTATTTGTATTGGCTACAACCTCCAGCACTATGTTGAATAGTAATGGTGACAGAGGCCAACCTTGTCTGGTTCTAGTTCTAAGCAGAAAAGCTTTCAGTTTTACTCCATTCAGTAAAATATTAGCTGTGGGTTTGTCATAGATAGCTTAATCAGTTTAAGAAATGTGCCACCTATGCCTAAACTCTTCAGTGTGCTAATTAGAAAAGGATGCTGGATTTTATCAAATGATTTTTCAGCATCTATTAAGAAGATCATATAGGTTTTGTTTTTGCTTCTGTTAATATCGTGAATGTTTATGGATTTACATATATTAAACGAGCCTTGCATCCCTGGGATGAAACCTACTTGATCATGATGTATAACTTTTTTGATGATAAGCTATACTCTATTGGCTAGGATTTTGTTGACAATTTTTGCATGTATATTCATTAGTGAAACTGGTCTAAAGTTCTCCTTTTTAGTTGGGTCTTTTCCCTGTTTTGGTATCAGGGTAATGTTTGCTTCATAGAACATGTTGGGAAAGATTGCTTCAGCCTCAATTTTTTGAATAATTTCTGCAGTATAGGAATAAGCTCTTCTTTGAAGGTTTGATAGAATTCTAGTGTGAAGCCATCCAGACCAGGGCATTTTTTGGTTGGGAGATTTTGTATTGTTTCTTTGATCTCAGTACTTGAAATTGGTCTGTTCAGGAGATCTATTTAATCTGGGCCAAGTCTAGGCAGACGGTGTGATTCCAAATATTGATCCATTTCCTTCACATTGTCAAATTTCTAGTCATAAAGTTTCTGGTAGTTTTCAGAGATAATCTCTTGTATCTTTGTGGCATCAGTTGTTATTTCCCCTTTATCATTTCTTTTTTTTTTATTTTATTGTCTTTATTATTAAATCATAGCTGTGTACAATAGTGTAATCAAGGGGTACAATGTGCTGGTTTCATATACAATCTGAATTATTTTCATCAAACTGATTAACATAGCCTTCCTGGCATTTTAGAGATTTTACTTTTTTATTTCTAGTTAGTCTGGCCAAAGGTTTGTCTATTTTATTTATTTTTTTAAAAAAATCAACTCCTTGTTTCATTAATTTTCTGAATGATTCTTTTGTTTTCAATGTCATTAATCTGATTTAATTTTGGATATTTCTTTTCTTCTGCTGGATTTAGGCTTACATCTTTCTTTTGCCAAATCCATAAGATGGCTTGTGAATTTGTTGATGGTGCTCTCTTTCTGTTTTTCGAATGTAGGCTACTACAGCAATAAATTTTCCTCTCAGGACTGCTTTTTCTGTATCCCACAGGTTTTGGTAGCTTGTGTGTTCACTGTTGTTATACTCAAGGAAGTTAAGGATTTCCTTTTTTATTTCTTCCTGAACCCAACTGTCATTCAGCATAAGGTTGTTTAACTTCCATGACTTTGTGTGAGGTTGAACACTTTTGTTGGAGTTGAGTTCCACTTTTAGTGCCTTGTGGTCTGAGAAGATTCAAGGTAAAATTTCAATTCTTTTGATTCTATTGAGGTTTGTTTTGTTTCCTAGGATATGGTCAATTTTGGAGAATGTTCCATGGGGTGATGAGAAGACTGTATATTCTTTATGTTTGGGATCGAGTGTGTTATATACATCTATATACATACAGTTGCTCTAGGGTCTCATTTAAATCTCTAATACCTTTGTTTAATTGCTGTTTAGAAGATCTGTCCAGCTCTGAGAGAGGGGTGTTAAAATCCCATTATCATGTAGTGATAGGATATCATATTGCTCAGACTAAGCAAGGTCTGTTTCAAGAATCTGGGGGCATTTAAATTGGGTGCATAAATATTTATAATTGAAATGTCTTCTTGTTGTATTTTTCCCTTGACCAATATAAAGTGACCAGTCTTTTTTAATTTTAGTTGCTTTAAATCCACATATATCTGAAAATAAGATTGCAACCCCTCTTTTCTTCTGAATTCCATTTGCCTGAAAAATTGACTTCCAACATTTAACTTGGAGTTTTAATTTGTCTTTTGACTTGAGGTGTGTTTCCTGCAGACATAAAATAGACGGCTTGTGTTTTCAATCCAATCAACCAATCTATTCCTCTTCCAAAGGGAATTCAAGCCATTGACATTTATTTAGATAGTTGATAAGTGTGGTAGCATTCTAGCCATCTTATTTTGTGAAAGCCCATTGCTTAGTTTTGTCCTTTGCATCATTGTGGAAGCTGGGTTCTGTCCTTTAATTTCTGAGTATTTACTTTGCTGAAGGTCCATTGTGATGGTATGTAGAACAGGTTGAAATATTTCCTGTAAAGCTTGTCTTATTGTGGCAAATTTCTTCAATGTTTGCATACCAGTAAAAGATTTGATTTCTCCATCAATTTTAAAGCTTAGCTTAGCGGGAAATAGAATTCTGGCCTGGAAATTGTTCTGTTTGAGTAGATAAAAGATAGATGACCAGTGTCTTCTGGCTTGAAAAATTTCATTAGAGAAGGCCACAGTAACCCTGATAGATTTGCCTCTATAGGTCAGTTGGCACTTACTCCTGGCAACTTGCAAAATCTTTTCTTTTGTCTTGACTTTAGATAGATTCATCACAGTGTGTCTCGGAGAAGCTGAGTTGTGGTTACCAGGGGACCGATATCCCTCTGAAAGAAGTATGTCAGAATCTTTGGTGATATTTGGGAAATTTTCATTTATAATATTCTCTAGAATGGCTTCCAGTAGTCTGGGGCACTCTTCTTCCCCTTCTGGAATACCTATAACTCATATGTCTGAATGCTTCATAAAGTCCCATAATTCTGTCAGTGAACATTCTGCTTTCTCTCTCTTCTTTTCTGCCTCTTTAACTACCTGAGTTACCTCAAGAGCTTCATCCTCTACCTCTGAGATTCTTTCTTCTGCATGATCTAATCTGTTGTTGATACTTTCTATTGCATCTTTAAGTTCCCTAATTGACGGCTTCAGTTCCTTCACCTCTGCTATATCCTTTCTATATTCTTCATATCATTCATCTTTTATTTGATTCTGTTTTTACATTTCCTTTTGGTTATTTTCCACTTTCTCAGCAATTCCCTTCATTGTTTTCATCATACGTATTTTAAATTCCTCTTCTGTCATTTCTAACATTTCTTTATAGGTAGAATCCTCTGCTGTAGCTACCTCATGGTCCCTTGAAGGGGTTGCTCTGGACTGGTATTTCATATTGCCAGGATTTTTCTGCTGATTCTTCTTCATGAGTGCTTTCTTGTATCTGTTTCCTTTCCCTAATTTTCCTTTCACTTACTGTTGCTCTTTAAGTTACTGTGCCTCTGGCCTAAAGTTTTAATGAGTCCTTTTGGTACGAGACCAGAAGGATGAGAAGATTGAAGAGCAAGAAGGGAAAAAAGATTTTTAAAAGAAAGAAAAAAGAGAAAGAAGAGGGGGTGAGTGAAAGGAAATATTGACAAAAAAACTAGAAGGGCACTGAAAGAAGGAGACAGGAGTAATATAAGTGTATAGTAGGGTACTTTGACCCAACCTTAAAAACTCCCAACCTCTGGAGGTGCTGCATTGGGTGGTTCCCTTGAGGTCAACAGCTCTTTGCCAGTCTGATCAGACATAGTACCCATCTCCACCAAGTAGAAAGGAAAGACAAAAATACTATAAATCAAACCAAAACAAACAAAAACCCTTATGGGATAAAATTGGGGGGTGGGATAAATAATACAGGCAGAAACACTGGCAAAAATGAAATTATAATTGTTAAAGGAGGCAAAAATGAAAGATTGTATTTAAACTAGAATAGTGAAAAGAAAAAGATAGAAAAAGGAACAAAAAGAAAAAAAAGAGAAAAATGTCGAGGAAAAATGTTGAAATTAAGAAAAAAACAAAAACAAAAACCCCCAAACCAAAAAACCAAACAGTATATATATCTTGCTGAATATTGTCTGGGCAACAGGTGATCTGCTGAGGTATGAGATATTAATTGTAACATTGATACAGCCTTACGAGATGGATACTGGAGGCCTCTGATGATTTCTCAGACCCTGCAGGCTTGGGAGCCCAAATGTCTCCTCAGCCCGCTTAAAAGAAACTCCAAACTGTGAACTTTGGCTAAGCAGAAGCTTTCCAAGGAAAGCACTTATCACTAGGATCTCTCCTAGAGTAGCTGCTAGCTTATCCAGTGCGCCAAAACCTCTCACTCTATGCCCCTGAGGGCCAAGGGTGTTAATCTGCCAAACACTTAAATCTCAGCTCTTCCCCAGTGGTGTCTCAGTCCCTGCCTTTGGGCAGCTTATTCACTAGATTACTCGCCCAAGGTCTCCCTGTTGATCCCCATGCTGCAACCGGCAGGGGCAGCTCCCCCACAGTGGCTGTGTGGGCAGCCCACAGCTGAAGGATGTTAGCTCCTTTCCAGCTCAGCAGCTCAGTCTGGGTCCCCAGACAATGCCCAAAGTCATCTGCACACTCACCCAAGATCTCCCAAGGTAGTCAATGGAGTGCCCAAGTCCAAAAAAAACAAACAGTCCACAGGTAAGGCTTTTCCTGCTCACAGTCTTGCTGTTGCTATGGTTATAGCTGTGAGCAGCCTCCCACCAAACAAACGCACCTACATTTGCCAGTTTTCCACCACTTTTGTCCTCCTCCTGGGGTCCAGAAGTCTCTCGCTGACTCCCTGTGTCACCAAAGGGAAGTTTCTGGACAGAACTGACCAGCCCAAGATGCCTGGAGTCTTCTCTCTCCAAACTCACTGCGCCTGGTTGCGCAGAAGCTGTTATTCAGCCATCTTGCTCCCATTGTGCCATTATCTGTTTTTTTTTTCCTTATTGTTCTGCAAGTGTTCTTTATATGTCTTTGCACAACTCCTTTTTTAGTCACCTATTTTGTCAGTATCATCTCACAATTTGTAACTTATCTTTTGACTGTCTTGGCAAAGAATGTTACAATAAACAGAAATGCATTGCTTCAATATAGTCCAACTTAAGAAGATTTTTCCTGTATGGCTAGCACTCTTTGTGTCTTGCTTAAGAAGTCTTTGCCTACCTCAAAGTCATGAAGATATTCTATAGATTCTTCTAAAAGCTTTTGATTTACCTTTCCTATGAGATCCTTGTGTCCTACATACATGTGTTAGATAGAGGATCAAAGTTTTTTGGGAGGGAAACTGGGAGGTTGTTTTTTTTGCCCACGAACTTGCATGATTTATTTTAAGGCCACCTTTTTTTTTAATTGCGTACTCCTTTCTCATAAATCAAACATCAAACGCATGCAGGTCTATTTCTGGACTCTTAATTCTATTCTGCTGTGTGTGTACTTGTAGGTTGTAATGAACACACTTGTCCCTGTATTACCAAATATTAACTACTATAGCTTTGTGCTGGTAGCTTTATGCTGATAACTGGTGCTAAAATAGAGGATGGATGATCACATAGAGTGGCAGAGTGGGGCAGGGGGTAACATGTAGAAGGAATTCTCTTCACATAGAGTCTCCTATAAGACAATATCTGCTCCTATGAGTTAAAGGGTTTTCTATGAGATACT
The DNA here is from genome assembly GCA_963573935.1 of Arctocebus calabarensis. Lineage (NCBI taxonomy): Eukaryota > Metazoa > Chordata > Mammalia > Primates > Lorisidae > Arctocebus > Arctocebus calabarensis. Next base: position 9,893 of record CAUYON010133318.1, read on the forward strand.
ATGCTCCTATTGGAGTGCCAATGATTGTGGATTTTCTCAAGGGTCTAGAACGAATCAACAACTGAGCATATATGTCAAAGATTTTCTGTTCAGTGTTTCAAAACACCAAAATTAATGGCTAAAGCCACTTATCAGTAGGAAGGGCATCTTTCAGCATCCAAACCTGGTGTAAGCAAAACTAGAGAAAAACCAGAACGGGATTAATTTGGTTTTATTTAAATTAACTTAAAAGATTAGCTGGGTATTGTGGTAGGCAACTGTAGTCCCAGTTACTTGGGAGCTGAGGTAGTAGGATCGCTTGAGTTCAGGAGTTTGAGGTTGCTGAGAGATTGACACCACAACACTTTACCCAGGGTAATAGAATGAGACTCTGTCTCAAAATAATAATTAATTAATTAATTAATTAACTTAAAAGAAGAATTGCATTTCAAATGAGATAAGAAGTAGGGGATGAAAAGGAATCTGTTATGCATTCAAAACAGAGTTGCTTCTTTTGACCCTTAGTCTCAACTCCATGTGTGAAGAAAGCTGGAGGCTGCAGGGTATATCATAAGAGAGATGAAGAAGAAGAAAAGTTGCTTCTAAGCAGATCATTTTTTAACCTGTTAAGTCTAAGGATATTAAAAAGTAATAGGTGTGTTGAGGCAGTTCAACAAGGGGCATTAGCTGAATTACGAATCACTCATCTCTCTGCACACAACAGAAATAAAAACAACTCATAGAAAGAGCATACTCATCCATAGCATTGAATTACAGGGCAGAATCTGTTCTGTACAAAATTTGGTTCCATTTCATCTTGTGAATTCTCCACCCCTATTTATGTCACCTGTGGTGAAATGATGTGGCTTTCAAAAGGACAAACAACTTTCCCTTTCTGTTGTAGCAAAACAAAAACCTCCCACTCAATAAATCAAAACTATACTAGCAAAAATTGAGCAATACCATCATTTGCTGAAACCTCTAAAACCTTTAAATTTGTGAGTGCTTCTGTAAACAATTCAATCAATCAATGTTAGCAAAAATATGTGCTGGTACCTACAGTAGACTCAGGACTGGGTTAGGTAAAGTGGGAGACTCCCAAGGACAGTAGTCCCTATGAACACACACACACATGCAATTATTGTTTACTTAATTTAGTAAAAAAAAAAAAATGCCCATTAAATAATTGAACATTCAACAGCATGCTGCTCACTCTCTTTTCTCTGTTTTCACAACATCATAGCAATCTTTACATGCTGTTAAAATTGCTTATTCAATGCTTGTCCGGTAGACCATTACTTGTGAAATTTCACTGTGTATTCAAATTACCTAGGGATCTTATTAAAATTCAGTAGGTCAAAGGTAGGGCCTAAGATTTTACATTTCTAACAAGCTCCCAGGTGATGTCAATGATGCTAATCTAGGGATGTGCATTTTGAATAAGAAAGTTCAAGAGTAACTCTGCTCCAAGAGGATAAGTACTTCCCTGTCTTGCTCACCCCAGTAACTCCAGTACTTCCCACAGAGCCTTGATGAATGTACGCTGAACAAGTGAAGGAGTAAATGAATAAATATCTAAACAAATAGTTCCTGTGATTTGCATGTGTCAGTACATTTTCATATAGGTAGACATGAGAAAAGTTTAGCAGTATGTCCACAAGCACAGAAATAAGAACAGCCAGTCTGATGAAGTAAAGTAGGCATGATGGGGAGAATATTAAATAAAATAGATAGGAAGGTGGAATTACATTATCAAGTGTTCTCAAAGCCAGAGAAAGGACTGAAAGAAGAATACAGGAAATAAAGAATAACTCACTAAGTTCTCAAATAGAAGAATGATGCACTAAAAGTTTTCTTTTAAGATGCTTAATCTGGTAGCATTGACCACTTGTAAATAAATCAGTAAGTGACAGATTGTTACTTTAGTCCAAAATGGAGGTCACAAGGTCCCAGACTAACCTTCTAGGCAGGTAAGGGTAGGAACTAATGAATCCCACCTGTATTTTAATGGCATGATCCATTCTCTCCCTTTATGTCAGACTGTTACTGCTAACTAAGCCAAGTCAGCAGAGCTCTGTGACATAGACTCAGTGTCTGAGGGTTTAGATCTCACACTCGAGGTAACTAGAACATAGGGCTTTCAGTCAAGGTCACACATGCCTAGAGACGAAGTGCAAGTAGGACTCCTCCCTCCTTCCAGGCTCCCTCCCTGAAGTCTGCTCTGCATGCCTAAAATCTAGCTCTTCAACCACCCTGATCAAACTCTATCGATTCTTCCCCAACAGGCAGAATAAAGCTCAAGCCTTCAAAGACCCCTAAAATCTGGCCTCTACTTTTCAAGCTTCATATATTTCTCTCTCTCCCCTTTTCCCTTCTCATTTTTTCTCCTATAGTCTATATTCTGGCCTCTCTTATCTTCTATTTCATTCCTCTTAGAATTTTCACTTCTCTGTCCTTTTGCCTGGACTACCTCTCAATCTACTAGACTAATCCTCCATGATTCAGCTCAAGTATCATTGTCTCAGGGTAGTCTTTCCAGATCTCCTCAGCTCCACCTGCTAGAACATTCTACCTCAGCACTCCTATGTATTTTTTTAATGCTTAGCACATTGTCTATGATTCTACAATTTGTCTCTTTTCCTGAACTATAAATATGAGCTCCACAAGGGCAGAACCTAGTTTTTACTCTATTTTTATTGAGGTATAAGTAACAAATAAAAATTGTATGTATTTAAGGTATACAGTGTGATGTTTTGAAAAAACATATATGTTTTTGAACAATTACCCTATTCATAATAAAACTAACATTTCTATTACCATTTGTGTGTGAGAGTGGTAAGAACTCTGAAGATTTACTTTCTTAACAAATTTTCAAATATACAATACATTCTTTATTTGTTTGTTTTGTTTGTGGCCAGGGACAGGTTTGAACCTGCCACCTCCAGTGTATGGGGCTGGCACCCTACTCCTTTGAGCCACAGGTGCTGGACATATACATACATTCTTAACTATAGTCACTATGCTGTACATTAGGGGTCCAGAGCTTATTCGTTTTATAACTTTCAAGCTTATACCCTTTGACTACCATTTATTCATTTCCCCCACTCTTCAACCTCTGATAACCACCCTTCTACTCTCTTTCTGTGAGTGCAATGATTTTAGATTTCATATCTAAGTGAGATCACATGATACTACGTTTTTATCTTTTTGCATCTGGCTTATGCTTTCACTTAGCATAACATCCTCCAGTTTCATCTATGTTATCGCAAATGGTAGGATTTCCTGCTTTTTAAAAACTGAATAAAACTCTCTATTATAAATATCACATTATTTTATCCATTTGTTTTTCCATGGACACTTAGTTTATTTCTATATCTTGGCTCCTGTGAATAATGCTGCAATGAAAATGGGAATGCAGACATCTCTTTGAGATGCTGAATGTTTTTGTCCTTTGGATGTATAAGTAGAAGGGGGATTATTGGATCATATGTTAGTTCTATTTTTAATTTCTTGAAGACCCTCTATATCAGCAGTTCTTAACCTGTGAGTCTCAACCCCTTTGTAATAATGAAAATACATCGCAGCATTAGGAAGGTTGAGAACCACTGCTCTATATTGTTTTTTATAATGGATGTACTAATTTATAATCTCACCTATAGTGTATGAGTTTCCTTTTCTTCACGTCCTCACTAACACTTGATAATAGCCATCCTAACAAATGTGAGATGCTACCACATGCTAGTTTTGAACTGCTTTTCCCTGATGAGTTGTGACTTGTAAGTATCTTTTCATTTACGTGTTGGCCATTTGAATGTATTATTTGGAAAAATTGTCCATTCAGGCTCTATGTCCATTTTTTAACTGGGTTATTTAGGGTTTTCAAAACTTTTAAATTGTATGGCTTCTTTTTATATTTTGAACATTAGACTATTATTGGGTATATAGTTTGCAAATATTTTTTCCCCATTCCATAAGTTTTCTTTTCATTTTGCTAATTGTTTCTTTTGTTGTGCAGAAACTTTTTAATTTGATGCGGATACACTTATTTACTTTTGCTTTATTGCTTGTGATTTTTTTGGTCATATTCAAAAAATCATTGACAAGACCAATGTCAAGGTTTTTTTTTCCTATGTTTTCTTCTAGAATTTTTATAGTTCAGCATCTTAGATTTAAGTCTTTAATCCATTTTGAGCTGGATTTTTTGGTGTATGGTATAAAAGAAGGATCCAATTTCATACTTTTGCATGTGGTTACCCAGTTTTCTAAATGCTATTGAGGAGACTGCCCTTTCCCCTTGTGTATTCTTGAGACTTTGCTAATACTATAAGGATGGTATGTAAATTGTTTCTAAGTCTTACATGAAAGTTAAAACACAAAAGCATCAAAAATAATTATACTTGCTTACTTATATCTATTTGTTAATGGATACATAATGTATAGAGATAGAAATTAGACATCAAATAACTAAAATGGTGTATGTATGGGGGACAAAATTATAAAGCTTGTATATCAAAGTTAGGTTGTTATCAGCTTTAAATAGACTGTTATGTCTCTAAAATACTGTATGTAAGCCTCATACTAACCACAAAGCAAAAAAAAAGATAGTAGATACATAAAAGATAAAAGAATCAAAGCATACCACTACATAAAATTACCAAAAAACTGCAAAGAAAGGAAGAAAGGAACTACAAAGCAACCAGAAATCAATTAACAAAAGGGTAATAGTAAGTCTTTACCTATCAATAATTACTTTAAATGTAATTTGATTAAATTCTTCAATAAAAAAAATACAGTGACTGAATGGATAAAAAAGCAACACTCAACTATATGCTGCCTACAAGAGACTCACTTCAACTTTAAGTACATCCATAGAGGCTTAAAGTGAAGAAATAAAGAAAGATATTTCATACTAACGGAAATCAAAAGAAAGCAGGGGTAACTATATTTATATCAGACAAAATAGATTTTAAGTCAAAAGCTGTAAGACAAAAAAGATCAATATGTAATGATTAAGGAGTTACTTCATCGAAATAATATAATAATTATAAATATATATGCACTCAGTATCAGAGAACCTAAATATATTAAGCAAAATTTAACAGATCCAAAGGGAGGAATAGAAATACCATAATAGTAGGGGATTTCAAAACCCACTTTCAACAATAGACAGATCATCTGGAGATAAAATCAGTTCAATAAGAAAATAATGGACTAGAACTACAGTTCATACCGAATGCACCTAAAAACATATATAGAACATTCCACTCAAAAGCAGCAAAATACACATTCTTCTTAAGCACAGACAAACCATTCTCCAAGATATGATGCCTACATTTTTCCTTCCTCTGCCCCACTTTCTCTAATGTTCGTACTAGCAATTAAGTAACTTATTATGTTATTATGAATTCCTGCATATGTAATTTTCTATCTATTAGCAGATTTATGGCAGCCAGGTCAGTGTCCAGCTCATAGCAGACAAGTAAAAAGTATTTTTTGAATGAAGGGTTATTCTTAAAAAAAAAAGACCTCTCCAACTAAGAGTAGAGATTGCCCTTGATGTTCCACCAGAGTAATTTTGAAACTAATTTGGAAACTAAGTTTTTTTGAAAACTTCTAAGACATGGTAGTATCTAGCTTCATAGTTTTGTTTCCAGAGTCTTATCCAGGTTGAGTATCATACAGGGTGGACATAATGTTCATTTAAATTTAAATTTAAATTACACACAAACTTAATGTCAATCCCATATGTTTATCTGTAGTGCACGCCAAGCTCAATTTATAACTTAGGTCAATCTACCATATATTTCTAGGCCATATGCTATGCATAAGGGAAGATACAGCAATAAATAAGACATAATGCAATGTAATGTGCAGAGTCAAAGAAAGAGCAGGCAGTTATGAGAACATGGAGCAGAGACTTCAACCCAGATTAGGGGATAAGTCAGGGAAGGCTTCCTGGAGGAATTTGCACTTAAGCTAAGACTGAAAGGATGAGTAAGGATTAGCCAAGTGAAGAGACAGGGAAAGGTTATTTCAGGTAGGAAGAATCATACATAACTTATAAGCCATTGTCAAGAACTTGGATTTTATTTTAGATGTGATGGGAAACACTGAGAATTTTCCAACAAAAGAATTATTGGATCTGGGGCGGCTCCTGTGGCTCAGCGAGTAGGGCGGCGGCCCCATATACCGAAGGTGGCGGGTTCAAGCCCGGCCTCGGCCGAACTGCAAAACAAAAAAATAGCCGGGCGCTGTGGCGGGCGCCTGTAGTCCCAGCTACTCGGGAGGCTGAGGCAAGAGAATCGCTTAAG
>CAUYON010133325.1:0-10208 GCA_963573935.1 Arctocebus calabarensis
GAAGTTTGTATATTTTCTGTACTGCAGAGCTACACAAAATTGAAGAAGAATGTTAATGTTCAAGTTTTCTTATCTTGTGTTTAGAAGTTGTTTTTGCAGATCTTGGTGTTAATAGACTAAATAAATAAGTATTCCCAGCAATTTCAAGTTATGTTAAATATTTGGGGTAGGAGTGGGGTAGATATTGAGGGTTTTATATTGAGCACTTCATCCTCATCTTCAAGAGAAGGAGCCTTTAGCTAACAGATTTCGGTGTGTGCTGGACAAAGAGTTCCTGTCCTCTGGACACCAGGCTTGAACACTTCACGTGGACATATAAACAGCAGACTCATAAAAAAGCTATCCAGAATGAAGAGTGTGGTGTGTCATGGAGGTGGGATGAGGGACCCATTGGGGAAGTTACCCATTCTTGAGTCAGTATGGAAAAACTCCCTGGGAAGAGTGGATTTCATTTCATTTATTTTATTTTATTTTATTTTATTTTTGAGACAGAGCCTCAAGCTGTCATCCTGGAAAGAGTGCTATGGCAGAGCTCACAGCAACCTCCAATTCTTGGGCTCAAGTGAGTCTCTTACCTCCGCCTCTCAAGTAGCTGGGACTACAGGCACCTGCCACAACGCCTGGCCATTTTTTGGTTGCAGCTGTCATTGTTGTTTGGCGGGCCCGGGCTGGATTCAAACCTGCCAGCTCAGGTGCACATGGCTGGCGCCTTAGCCCATTGAGCCACAGGCACCGAGTCCGTTTCATTTATTTTTTGAGATAGGGTCTGAACTCTTCCCAGACTAGACTGTAGTGGTCCCATTATAACTCACTATAACCTCAACCTCCTAGGCTCAAGCCTTCTTCCTGCCTCAACCTGAGTAGCTGGGACCATAAACATGTGCCACCACACCCCATAAATTTTTAATTTTTTTATAGAGACTTTTTTTTGCGACAGAGCCTCAAGCTGTCGCCCTGGGTAGAGTGCCATGGCATTACAGCTCACACAACCTCCAATTCCTGGGCTTAAGCGATTCTCTTGCCTCAGCCTCCCAAGTAGCTGGGACCACAGGCGCCCACCACAATGCCTGGCTATTTTTCTGTTTTGCAGTTTGGCCAAGGCCGGGTTTGAACCCGCCACCTTCAGTATATGGGGCCGGCACCCTACTTGCTGAGCCACAGGCGCCGCCCCCCCAGAGACAGATTCTTATTTTTTTTTATTTTTGAGACAGAGCCTCAAGCTGTCACCCTGTCGAGAGTGCAGTGGCATCACAGCTCACAGCAACCTCCAACTCCTAGGCTTAAGCAAGTCTCCTGCCTCTGCCTCTCAAGTAGCTGGGACCACAACGCCTGGCCATTTTTTGGTTGCAGCCACCATTGTTGTTGGCGGGCCTGGGCTGGATTCGAACCCGCCAGCTCAGGTGTACGTGGCTGGCGCCTTAGCCCGTTGAGCCACAGGCGCCGAGCCCAGAGACATTCTTACTATGTTGCTCAGGCCAGTCTCAAAGCACCTTGCCTCGAAGGCTTTTCTAGCCTCAGCCTTTCAAAATCTTGGGCTTGTAGGTGTAAGCCACTGTGCCTGGCCCAGAGTGGATTTCAGAGAGGAAAAGAAAGTGACCAAAGGGAGACAGTTTGATGTGGTGGGTGTTCTTTGCTCTAGCAAGGGGAACAAGACCAGAGAACATGGCTTGGCGCCTGTAGCTCAGCAGCTAAGGTGCCAGCCACATACACTGGAGCCGGCGGGTTCGAATCCAGCCCAGGCCTGCCAAACAACAATGACAACTACAACCAAAAAATAAATTGGGTGTTGTGGTGGGCGCCTGTAGTCCCAGCTACTTGGGAGGCTGAGGGAAGAGAATCACTTAAGCCTAAGAGTTGGAGGTTGCCGTGAGCTATAATGTCACGGCACTCTACCCAGGGCGACAGCTTGAGATTGTCTAAAAACACAAAACACAAAACAAAAAAACTAGAGAACAACATTTAGATTAAATCTCTTGGCATAGTTTTAGGAAAGAGTTAGCTCCTTTTGAGTATTCTTCCCATCTTAGAGAGTATCCATGACTCTAGAGGGTGCAGCCAAAGAAACTGTCCTCTTTGTTCTTTTGCAACCTCTCAGCTTTATAGTGCTATACCGGTAAGAGCTTTGGGGGAAATGGGAAAAACCATCCAACATGGCTTTGAAATTTCCAAAGTCTTTTCACAAAAGACACATCATTTCCATTGTATGGGTAAAAAGCTGGCTACTCCAAGGACAATAATAAGTACAACAGCATCTACTCATAAGACTGCCACAAGACTATCTTAATCATCATACATTGGTTTGGGAAACACCAGATAGTGTGTTAAGTTCTGTACATAAAATGTCATTGAACTGAGAGGCCGAGGCAGGTAGATTGCCTGAGTTCAGGAGTTTAAGACCAGCCTGAGCCAGAGCAAGACCTCATCTCTAAAAATAGCCAGGTGTTGGGGGCACCTGTAGTCCCAGCTACTTGGGAGGCTGAGGCAAGAGAATCACTTAAGCCCAAGAGTTTGAGGTTGCTGTGAGCTGTGATGCCATAGCACTCTACTGAGGGCAACAAAGTGAGACTTTGTATCAAAAAAAAGTCCTTGAAATAGGACAACCACACAAAGAAAGAAATGCAGTAAGTTCCACTGTAAAATGATGGAAGGACAAAAAGGTTGAATAACTTTCCCCCAAAGACACAAAGTTGGGGAGCTAGTATTGGAAACCTGATCATTTGAATCTAGTGCCCATGTATCTAACCACAGTGCTCTCCTGCTTGTTATTGTATTCCATTAATTTCACATGAGGAAATTCGACTCAGACGAGGGAATTGTTAGAGGTCCCAGCTGGTAAAGAGTCAGAGATGGGACTGAAACCTAGGTCTCTCATCCCACCTGCTGTTTGGTACCCTGCTATCATAGACTGATTGAGTAGAGCACTTTTCTTCACATTAGGAAATATAAAGGAGACAGTGGGCTGGGAATACATCCTATCTTCTATCCCTTGCCCTTCCCCCTGAAAGAAGTCTGGCTTGCCCCCAAAGCCTTAGTGAGTCAGGCCGGGAGCGATGGGTGTGGTGCTGCCCAGAGTTTCCTTCCTTTGCCTGAGGCTGCGCCAAAGGAGCAGGCTGCCTAAACCTCTACCAAGATAGCAACCCAGAATACACCAGTCGATCTGAGATTTGGGAGAGCTCAATTATGAAGTGGGAGGCTGGGAGTGCTAGTAGACCTGGAGTCAGTCTTGCACTGGCAATTTGTGCTAGCAGGTGGACACCCAACATTTGGATGAGTACAATAAAGAGCTCATTAAGGAGAATGATTCTGGAGGGCAGCCAAAGGTTTGCTCCATTGTCGGTGAGTTGTAAGCCCTTGAAGAAAATTCACTTCAATAAGCTTTCATTTCCACCTCCAGGATATGAAATAAGATCAGAGTTGAGAAACGGTCATAATAATAAGACCTTAAACTTGCACAGCACACTTTATAAACCACTTTCACCAACCTCAGCTCATTTATTTGATCCTCAAAACTGGGAGCAACAAAGTGGCTATTACTAATTACCCCTAGTTTACAGACTGGAAAAACTATGGCTCAGAAGTTGGTGACACATGAAAGTTACCCTGCTTTCAAGTGACCTTGCATGCGCTTACTGTGCCGCTCACTCCCTTGAAAGCCTAGTGATGTGCGGATGGAGGACTGCTATCAAAAGCCAAGCCTCCAATGCTCTTCTTGGTAGAGTAGGTAGAGTCGCTGATACCGGGCAGCAGCTAGAGGGCGCCGAAGCTCCAGAAGGAGTTTCTTGTCGTTAGGACCCAGCGGAAGCCTGGCCGCCGGCAGAAAAATAGACTATTTGGTTTGCCTTGCGGTCGCACCGCCTCCTTTCCCGCCCACCGTCCTGTCTTCGGACGACTCAGCCAATTGGTGACCTCCACATCCTTATACGTCATCACTGTACGCCGGACCATCTTTTAAGCCTCCCCGTCGAGCTCTGGGATGCAGTAGCCCTTGGAGTTGCCTGTTTGAAAAATCTTGAGGGCAACGCATTACCCTCAATTAACAGCTAGTTAAACCAACGTCCTGGGATCAGACCAACGTTTTGTGTGGGTTTTCTTTTGTAGAATGGGCTTTTGGGTTCTGAGGAGTTTCCTCCTCGGCACCCCTGAGCTGGCAGTTCTGGCAATGACTGCTGGGCTTTGCTGAGTGGCGGTCGCATGCATCTCCTATGAGGCCCCTGCCGCCGGTCGGCGATGTCCGCCTGGAGCTGTCCCCTGGGCCGCCGCTACCGCTGCCGGCTGTGACCGGGTCTCCAGTTGGCTCGTCCAGTCGTCTCATGGCCTCTAGCAGCTCCCTGGTACCCGACCGGCTGCGCCTGCCACTCTGCTTCCTGGGCGTCTTTGTCTGCTATTTCTACTATGGGATCCTGCAGGAAAAGATGTGAGCGACCCCCAAGGCGGGAATGCGGACTTTGCTCTTCCCCCTGCCCCACATCCAGTCTTCTCTTCTGCCCCGGCCATGGGCTTTCTTTTTGTCATCCCGCTTGGCTCTCTTGGCCTCCCAGCAACCTGCTACTTTTGCCCAGAATTCCAAAATGCCAAGAGTTGGCCTCTGGATTCTCGGGACCTGATCATTTTACTTTTGTAGCTGTTTCTCCACTTTTCGATGGTTCTAAGGAACTGGACTTCTACCCTCAGACAGCCCTAAGTCGTGGAAATTCCAGACACTTGCAGACATCCTCTATTTCCACTCTTATCCTCCCTGCTATAACCCAAATATCTTCTGCCAGGGGTGTCTCATTTCACCAATAGTTTTTCATGTTTCCTCTACCTCAATCCTTTACAGATAGTTTCTAGATTCAGTACCAGTTCCTCTTTTAAATAAGCCTAATGGTTCTTACAAACTCTTACGACATCCAAAGAGGCAAGATAATTTTCAAACTTTAAGTGACTGTGGACATACTAGACAACAATAAATGAAATATACTAATTTCTCTCTCTCTTACTCCTGCATTTTATTCTTAGAACAAGAGGAAAGTATGGAGAAGGATCCAAGCAGGAGACGTTTACCTTTGCTTTAACTTTGGTCTTCATCCAATGTGTGATCAATGCTGTGTTTGCCAAGATCTGTGAGTACCTAGATAATTTTTTGCGTATACACTCCCCCACACCTCCCATGTCCTGGGCATTAGGATTGATTCAAGCTTAAGGTATAACTTACAATCTCCTTCTCCTCTAGTACTCAGACAGCCTCTCCGTGTAGTCCATGTAACTAATGACTTTGAAATGGGGTGAAATAATATTTCTTTAAATTATACCAATTTCTGAGTGAGAGATGTACAGAGAATGGGTCTTCTGTGTTCAAAATCCCCATGGAGAATACTTAAAACAATTTTTCTTTCCTTTTGACTTTCCTTTATGTGTCAGCTTCAAGCATGCTTTGAGCTTTCTCTCTTTGTTCCCTGGGACTAGCAGCAGGGCTAACTTGTCCTTTGAACAGATTGAGGCCCCTACCTCCACCCTGCATGTGGTCTTACGTTAGGCTTATATGGAATTGGAAAGTTGAATAATTTTCAGAGATTTTTCAGTCTAAGAGGACAGAAATAGCTTGTATTTTATTTGATAGACAAGCTCTTTTCATCTGGCTTCATTTTTGCTCAGTGGTCCATACTAGCCCCACCAGGTTTCTCTTGTATGTTTTTGTTTTTTTTTTTTTGTCTTCTCCTAGTGATCCAGTTTTTTGACACTGCCAGGGTGGATCGTACTCGGAGCTGGCTCTATGCTGCCTGTTCTATCTCCTATTTGGGTGCCATGGTCTCCAGCAACTCAGCACTACAGTTTGTCAACTACCCAACTCAGGTGAAACCTCAGGGTGGGATGAGGGTTGGCTCAGAAATTATTTGAAAAGAACTAAGGGTTCGTCTCTTAGGTTTGTGAATCCTGGGAGAAGATATATGAGAAATTCAGAGTGTTTTTGAAACATAGATCTGGAGTTTAGTGGTGGTGGGTTGGGCCATGATAGGGCTCCTTTCTGAGGCTAAGGTATAAGCTCTATACTTACTTATCTTAGCACAGTACTTAGCACCATACCTGAGTATCATGGATACTCTGAAATATTTGCCAAATTTAATTTCAGGTCCTTGGTAAATCCTGCAAGCCAATCCCAGGTAAGCAAAGAAGATGGTCTCCCTCTTCTGTCTTCACTTTTCCTGCGGTAAGCTCTCTCTCTTCTACTAGAGGTTTGTGTCCCTCTGGGGTTTGTCATCCCATTGTAGCTATCTCTAAGGACTTAATATTTCAGCTCTTGCCCCTGTTGATCCTGCTGTCTTTGTCACTTCTTATGGTGTGCATAGGCTGGTAATCCTTAATGGGAGTAAAAGGTTGACCTAGTCTACTTCACATGGTCAGTCCTTTCAATGTCCCATGTATTTACAGTGTCATAAAACACCCTAAATCCCATTTTGATCATCAATTTTTTTTTTTTTTTTTTTTTTTGTAGATACAGATTAGAACTGTATCGCACTGGGTATATTGCCGTGGCGTACCAACGCTAAGAGCAACCTCCAACTCCTGAGGCTTAGGCGATTCTCTTGCCTCAGCCTCCCGAGTAGCTGGGATTACAGGTGCCCGCCACAACACCCGGCTATTTTTCTGTTTTGCAGTTCGGCCGAGGCCAGTTTTGAACCTGCCACCTTTAGTACATGGGGCCGGCGCCCTACTCTATGAGCCACAGGCACCGCCCTTTTTTTTTTTTTTTTTTTTGATCATCAATTTCTTTATCTCACCCATTTATCCTTTCTCACTGGTCCCTACCCTTACCCTGTTCCTTCCTGGACCTTTGACCTTTGTTCTCTACTTTTTTTCCTGCCTAATATTCTTCATAACTCTGTTGCCCAATCATCTTTATCTAGGTACCAGCCCGGCACCCTACTTTTGTCCTCTTGTCCTTTATAGATCTTCCTTCTCAGACATTTTTTTCTCCCTGTGTATTTCCTTGCCTTCTGGGAGAGCGTATTGGGGTCATTAATACCTATGGATACCTGAGTTGCTACTCTGTTTTTTCCCTGTAGTCATGCTCCTTGGGGTAACCCTCTTGAAGAAGAAATACCCACTGGCCAAGTACCTGTGTGTGTTGCTAATTGTGGCTGGAGTAGCCCTTTTCATGTACAAACCCAAGAAGGTAGTTGGGATGGAAGAACACACAGTTGGATATGGAGAGCTGCTCCTGGTATGTCATCCTGTTGGGGAAAGCAGCCTTTTTCAACAAACTTAGCCAAAAGACAGCCCCACCTAGGCAGGCAGAAGGCCGGTTATATGTCTTGAGGGAGATTGTGCTACTCCTTGCCTCCAATTTCTGATCTTTGCTGCAGGGCCCCTGGTTCTGCTGAGGCCATAGTGGAAAACCCAAAATACTTTTAACTACAGCTCAGCTCTCCTTTGGGGGAAGAAATAACTCTGAGGCCTGTATCTAAATCCTTGTGTGTGGTCACAGAGATCTAAGATAAAGTAGTTTGTATCTCAATGTGACTTTCTAAGAAATCACCAAGCCAGAGTTAAAAACAGTATAGGAGTAGCTATTGCTTATGTGTTAGGCACTGTTCCAAGGGGTGTATATATTATTTGACTAATGTTTTACAGCCATGATCCCATGACATAGGTATTATTATCTCCATTTCACAGATGAAGAAACTAGCACAGAGAGGTTAAGTAACTTGCTCATGATTACATGACTGTTTAAGTGGCACTCAGGATTCCAATCCAAGTAGTCTAGCCACAGAATTTAGTTTCTGGAACACTCTACTCCCAAACTAGGAAGCTAACCTGGGCTGGGTCTAGCTTTCCCCTCTTTCACTTATTTATTTTTATTTTTATTGAGACAGAATCTCACTTTGTTGCCCTCAGTAGAGCGCTGTGCTGTCATAGCTCACAGCAACCTCAAACTTTTTTTTTTTTTTTGAGACAGAGTCTCACTATGTCCTCCTGGGTAGAGTGCTGTGGCATCACAGCTCACAGCAACCTCAAACTCTTGGGCTTAAGCAATTGTCTTGCCTCAGCCTCCCTAATAGCTAGGACTACAGGTGCCCACCACAATGCCTGGCTGTGTTTTGGTTGTAGTTGTCCTTGTTGTTTGTCAGGCCTGGGCTGGGTTTGAACCTGCCAGCTCCGGTGTATGTGGCTGGAGTCCTAGCTGCTGAGCTACAGGGGCTGAACTATCAACCTCAAACTCTTCAGCTCAAGTTATCTTCTTGTTTCAGCTTCCCCAGTAGCTGGGACTACAGGCACCCACCATAACACCCTTTTTTTTTTTTTAAGAGATGGGGTCTCGCCCTTTTTCAGGCTGATCTCAAGCAATCCACCCACCTTGGCCTCCTAGAGTGCTAGGATTATAGGCATGAGCCACTGCAACCTTCCCCAACCCCCCCACACCCACTTTAATGGGAAAATGTGTGTGGCTCCCCATAGCCTGTTCAAAGCTTCCTGCCCTACTTTGATTACAGAATCATTATGTAGCTCAGTTAGCCTGTCAGCCCAATGCCTGGGAGAAGCAGGGAGCTAGCATGGTGTCTCCCTACCCTCTACCAGTGACCAAATGACTACATCTTGAGGCAACAGCTTTTTTTTTTTTTTTGAGACAGAACCTCAAGCTGTCGCCCTGGGTAGAGTGCCATGGCATCACAGCTCACAGCAACCTTCAACTCCTGGGCTTAAGCAATTCTCTTGCCTTAGTCTCCCAAGTAGCTGGGACTACAGGTGCCCACCACAGTGCCCAGCTATTTTTTGGTTGTAGTTGTCTTTGTTGTTTGGCAGGCTGGGTCTAGATTCGAACCCGCCAGCTCTGGTGTATGTTGCTGGCACCTTAGCCACTTGAGCTACAGGCGCTGAGCCAAGGCAGCAGCTTTCTGAGGAGCCTAAGAATGAGGCTTCCTGTGTTCTGGGTTAGGAAGGCTCCCTATTTGCTACCTCACAGCAAGCCACTTGCATTCTTTCCCAGCTGTTGTCTCTGACCCTGGATGGGCTGACAGGTGTTTCTCAGGATCATATGCGGGCTCATTACCAAACAGGCTCCAACCACATGATGTTGAACATCAACCTTTGGTCAACATTGCTGCTGGGAGCTGGTAAGAAGCAGTTCTGCTATTTTTTTCCATGTATCACCAGAAGGTACACTGCCCTCATCCAGTTGATCCCTATAGCTGTCAGTTGTCCTTCTGTCCAAGCGTTTGTGAAACCTTCCTGGGAAAAACTTGCACTAACAGGATTTGCTTGATACTGTTACTAACAGACCTGTGTCAGATACCATGGAAAGACACAGGTGTGAAATACACAGGGATACCTGGGGACTTTCCCTCTCAGGAGAGGAAGGAGACACAGGTATAGAGCTCACTCATAGGCAAGAGATGTACTTCATACACTGACTGTAGCTCAAACATGAATGCATTTGTTTTGAAATCATAACTTCCTAACAAATCTGGGCCCATGTAGAAAGTGTTTTTCATACAGCACACAGGGTTAATGGAGGAGCTGCTGCTGGCTAGAGATGACCTTGAGTGAAGGGTGTATGGGCTAGCACCTCCATGACATCTGAGGATTTCTGCTTTCAATCCCTTTGGTAGAAGTAACTCATTAACTTTCAAGCCTTTTTCACAAAATTGAGTCTTTAGTTTCTCAGAGAAGGATGAAAATACAAACTCACTCATATCCTTTCCCAGCCTCTACCTTCCTTCACTATATTAACAGGCCATGTGCAGGAGTGTTGGGGGGAGGTATGGGCACATAGACATGCCATTAATCTTGACATTCCTTCCCAGGAATCCTTTTCACTGGGGAGCTCTGGGAGTTCTTGAGCTTTGCTGAGAGGTTCCCCTCCATCATCTATAACATCCTGCTCTTTGGGCTGACTAGTGCCCTGGGTCAGGTGAGTGAGAGGGGATGGTTTGGCTTCCCATTGTGGCAGCTGGTTCCCTAAAAAAATACCTACCAGCCTAACTGGAAGAAGGGGGTTGACAAGATTAGCCCTGGTGTCTGTTACAGACTTTAACCTTGTGACAGATATCTGAGAACCAGCCTGATTGCACCTTTCTCTATCTTTCTGTAGAGCTTCATCTTCATGACAGTTGTATATTTTGGTCCCCTGACCTGCTCCATCATCACCACAACTCGAAAGTTCTTTACCATCTTGGCCTCTGTGATCCTCTTTGCCAACCCCATCAGCCCCATGCAGTGGGTGGGCACTG